>JANHGN010011060.1:0-23434 GCA_024605025.1 Megaceryle maxima
TAAAGGTATTAAAATAAAAAATTAAATCATAATAATTAAGCATGCAACATTATATTATCTTTTAAAAGGTTTTTTAAATAGAAAAATTATCTTTTACCTCAAGGTAAGGAATGACATTTTATCCCTTTGTTGTAATTTAGCATACGTTGTAATTTAATGTTAAGGTTTGCAAAGCTAAGGATTAAAAAACAAAATCTATGATGAAGTGTTAATTTTAATAGTGGTTTCCTAGAATTTTCTTCTCTGAGTTCTATGGGCTTGACTCATGAAGGGATTTATGCACCTAACCACTACCTTGCACACCCAGCTCACGGAGTTTAGCTTGTCATGGTCTACCATCAGATGCCACCTTTTGACCATCAGTTTGCCTGTAGCTTTTCAGGAACAGATATTCCACACATTTCTTAATGCTTAGGATGCAGTGACTCTTCTACACCCATTCAGCCATCTCAGTGAAGGAGGAATGAATTAACAGCAGTAACATATTTGTGTGGATTTCTGTTGAAAACCAAGATAGCTGCAACTGTGGGCACCCACGGGTGTCCAGTGTCAGTGTGGGTCTGGGCTGTAGTCACTTCCTGGACTGCAGAGTAACAGAGAAATTACTATTTTAATAGCTACATGTTCAAAAGTGTCCACCCAAAAACGTGGGCAAAGCCGAGAGCTTTTCTAGCAGCAGGTTAATAGCTGTGTGTGTACAAGTCCTCACACATGATTTTAGGGGAGAGGTTTGATAAAACGAGCCTCAGTGTTAGGCAGGAAATTGCAGTTAAAAAAGTGATTTTCAATAATGTTGCTATTTACAGGCTTAACCTTGTTTCCATCTGAGTCAGCAACAGACATGCAATGATTTCAATACTGGAGGCTAAAGCACTCAATACCTTTCAAACTATAAGGTCAGAACGCAAATTCTTGATGCATAGACCCCCTGCTGGCAAAGGAAACAGGGGAAGAGATGAAGCTTTATAACATTTATGTTCAGAAATTTGAGACCTCTGTTCTCCTGTGTCAATTTTCTATTTAAATATGTATAAATTCATATGCAATAGAGGAACTGAGTTGGCAAAGTACACATATACTGGTCTAAACTCAGATTAAATTCAGAAATATGTAACAAACAGCGCTCAACTTCAATCCCTTGAGTAGTTAAAAGTGCTTGAATGGCTTGAATTCAGTCATATCCTTAAATCACTAATGAACAGAGATCAGACTTTTGACTTTTTATTTATTTATTTATTTTTAAGTTTTACATGCAGCATTTGTCTAAATATTGACTTAGGCTCCAGGATTTAAATCTACTGAATAATTTTAATTTAGAAAGGACAGAGGTAGAAAGTGGGAGGAAATTCTTTCCTTCTTCTGAGAGCAGATGAAAAATCATCAGAAAGGGACCCTGACATTCCACAGAACATGCTCTCCCTTCTACCTTCACTGTACATTGAAATTTACTTATTGCCATTCACAGGGATCAACTAATTTGAAAACTGTTACTACATCTCCCTTCAGTTTACTAATCTTCAGACTAAACAAGCCCAGTCCTCACAATTTTTGCTTATAAGACATTTTTATATAGGTCTTTGATCATTTTTGTCACTTGTCACTAGACTGCCCCTGATTTCTTCACATCTCTTTTAAAATATAGTAACCTGAACAGGAGATAAGAGTTGAGGGCTTTACCAGAAGATTGAAAAGATTACTTGCCATGATTTATATGTGACACTTCTTTTTATACATCCTAGTACAAGTGGTTAAAATTATTGATTTATGTACAGATTATTATACTTTAAAACCCCCAAACCATTTCTGGATAATCTGCTGCATCATAAGGGTGGCCCTCCATCATCCTGTATTTGTGCAGAAGTTACAAGTTTAATCAGGAAGAATCAAAATAAGCATAGCACTGTGGTTAGGTCCTTATTAAATCATCTGTTATTTTTCCACTCTACCATTCTAATTTGTTGAGACTGTTTTGAATTCTAATCCTGTCTTCCAAGGTGCCTGTAACTCATCTCACTTGGGTATAATTTAAAAAAATATATAAATTATTACATATGCTCAATTCCACCCTTCATTACTGAAAATGAGGAATAATACCAAAGCCAGGCCAGGTCAAGGTATGACTGCACTCCTACTTTTCTACATTGCTCCTGTTTAACAGAAACCCATTTACAACTTTTTAAATTCCATTTTATAACCTGATGTGCTTACAGTACTTACTCAGTATGCTTTTTCTTGGTTTATTTATGGTAACGTCTTTCAAATCATGTCAGAATCTGACGGTGACTCACAACTACTTCATTCCATGAATCCTGTTACTGTACCATTGAAGGAAACGTGATTGGTTTGACAGACTCTCAGTCTGATGTATCTGTCAGTTGTTACTTATCACTTTTACATCCTTTGCTTACAGGTGGGTTGAGTATTGCTCCTTATCTATTTGGCCTACAATTCCTTTATCTACAATTCTCCCCTGTTTAAAAATCAGATACTACATTTACCTATTTCCTGTATTTTAGGTTTCCAATCATTCTCTCATTTTCCTATTCATCTGGATTATTTCAGCTCGCATAGAAATAATAGGAGAAGTTCATGTTTGTCAAAGTGATCTCTAATTTATTATTTGCTTATACGAATCTCTTATTTCTTTGTGCTGGAGAGATTAATTATTTTTTTTAAATGAAGAATAGAGCAGAAACTCCTTGGGAATTTCAACATCATCTTTTAGCCAGTATAGTAGTTAATGAGGGGACTAATGGGGCAGAATCAAAATTAGCAGAATCTATCCAAAACATACCCCAACAACTTAACAGAAGCCACAGGGCTTACTTTATTGCTTTCTCTATTAATATCAGTCCTATCCTTCATATCATCCTGTCAGCTGATTAAAAAAATCTTTATGTATCTGATCTTCCTGTTTTGTCAGTGTATAAGACAAAAAAGATATTTTGCATTTCAAAGACGACACCTTGTTGCTGAAGCCTTGTACTGGAACACAGTAGTAGAACACCAGTTTAGTACGTTCACAGTACACCAGTTCACAATTGCATTGCAAATGTGAGCACTTACTCAAGTGAGCCTGTTTGCTCGTATAACTGAGACGGCATGATTATGGTGTGGGTACATGTATATATAAATGTATATATAACTAATTGCAGACTAATCACTTGAAAAATCAGATTATCAAGATGAAATAGCTTGAAAACTATTTAAAAAACCCCACAAACTTTCAACATCTGTAATATTATTAAAATCTCAGAAAAGAAAACCCTAGCTTATACTTTTTCTTAGGACTGTATATACAGTAATTATAGTTCCCTGACATGTTCTCATTCTATAAGAAGAAATATTTTACATTCATTTCTTTTTTCACTTTCTCATTTATTGAGCCCTATGCAAAAATGAATTTAACACGAAGGCAGAAACATCATTTAGGCAAGGTTCTCCATTGCATTTGGTGGGAACAATCTATACATGCTTCATTGGTTCTAATGTTTTAGTATACTTTATGAACAAAGGAAGTATGCATGTAAAAATGTTGGTATAAACTTGGTAGGGTTTTTACTTTTTCAGGATGATGAGCAAAGAGGAGAGGTTAAGGAAGAGGGAAAGGATCCATAACAAAGGAGTCATTCAACACTTGGGCATAAATGGAAAATTTTAGATTTGCCAAAAGTAAAAACCAAATAAAGCCCCATAACTGTAACTCTGCACTAACACCCTAAGTTTTCAAGCCCACTTAAGACTGCACCCTAGAAATGAGGAGTTCATAAATGTTAAATTAGACAGACTTTGCTCTGTGATGCAAACCATGGCTGTGACCTAAAGCAAGAATATACAATGCCTTTCAGTTAGAGAGTCTGTCACTCTCATTCCCTTTGATACTCTTCTTTCACTTTCAGGAAGAGAGCACAGGGAGTTAAGGTTTGTGGCCTGCTCCCCTGTTGTCCCTCATTCTACAGGCACTGAAATCCAGATGAAACCTCAAGCTGCACAAGAAACACACACATACAAAATCCCATTCACTTTCATCAGTAACTTCTTCCTTTATGAAAGTTTCTGTCAGAGAGCCAGTGAGCCTTATTATACAGTCATCCAGCTCTAGTTACCACATAGTCATTCAAAATGAAGCATTATAGAAACTCCCATAAAAGGTTTCTTCATCTGAACGAACACTTGCCAAGGTCCTTTATTCCTCCCACTTTGAGGTGCAGTAGAAGTGAATGAGTCTCTGTGGGCAATCTGGCTCTTGCACATCACAGGGGCCTCTATGGCCCCTCATAACCTTCTCGGTTATCTTTACTCTAGTGACAGAATTCCTGGATAGATAGGGAAGGCTGAGTTAGCAGTCTAGACCTATTATCCCTTTGTTAGAAACCTGGCCATAAATATTAGCTGTAGGTCTACATTTAGTTGCCCTATAGCAAACTTCTCTCTGTGTCAAAATTACATATATTTATCACCTGCCTGTAGTTTCTGGTTAAAGGTGGTACTAAACTTGCAGTCTCCCCTGTTTCTATAGTTAAAATCAAAATAGGAAACTGTTTTTAGTGAGAACTACCTAAAATGTGCTATGCAGGGCTCCCCAAGAAGGGAATGGGGTTCACAATCATCTCTCCCTCACCAAGTATAACACAGCTGGACTGTATTTAGCATACGAAGGACACACAGTATCTTCAAAAATCAGCACAAGATTGTAGGCTTGTTTTGCTCTGTGTTTGCACCCTGAGTAGACTGCTACCCATGATGTATATTATTTTCTCTCCAAGAGCAATAGCATTGCTTTTTGGGACTGGTGAGAGCCTGATAAGTAGGATTAGAACACATGGCAAAACGTCTGGAGCTCAGTCTATGCTAATGTGCCTACTGCTGCTGCTGCTTGGAGGAAACAACTGGAGATGAATTACGGTCTTAACTTCCCTAATTAAGGAAGTGCTGGAGGGAATACATCATGGGCAGTAGGAAAGAAACTGAAGAAAAAGAAATTTTTCTGGTTTATGCTTCAAATGATTCATAACTTGCAATACATCACATGCAGTCCTGATTCAACAAGATTCTTAAGCAAGTGCATTGCTTTAACTTGTAATCCTCTCTAAAAACTACTGGACAATTGAGTAATGTTTCATTTCAAAAATGAAAGCCTATGTAAGGATAGAATTTAGACACTTTTTTTCACATCAGTCATTTGTAGCAGTTCCCCTTCAGTGGAACTAAATATTGATGTCTATCAGTTCAGAAATATGTCTTGTTTCACTGTGATTTTAACAAGACTGTGAGATGTAATAAAGTTTTTAGGGATGCAGAACTCAAAACCAAAAGAGAAGTAGCTTACTCTCAGTCGTGGTCATTGCCTTGTCCACCTGGATAGATTACAAGATCTCAGGGTCTGTCATATGTAGGTAACATCTATATGGTACTTTTCACAGAACAGACCTAGAAGAGAATTAGATTAATGTTTTCCTTCTCTTCCATCATACTTCCTACAAAACTGTAACTTCCCGAAGAAGGTTTCAATTGAACACTCCCACAAGGAAAAGCACCTGCTCATGTTATATACACCATTCAAATGCAGCTCTCTCTGGGCAGAGCATGGCATGTACTGAAAGACATGGGGGTACTGTACAACAGTTTTTTATGAAAAAGAAGTGAAAAAAAAGCTACTGTTAGAAATGGAGGAAGAATTTGAGGCAAAATTCAGGAAACCATTCAGTGCCATTCCTTGCATTTACAGAAACCATAACTGGGATGCTGGGTTTGCAATTCATCTTGGAAACAATAAATGAGAAGTGGTAAGGAACTATAAAGCCTACTACTGGGTGGGGAAATATCAGGGACAGTGTGCTATCGTCTAAGGAGGATAAAGGTCCTGTATTAATTTTGGTTTTCATTCTGATCCCCAGAACATTTCTAAGGAGATTGTCTTGTTTAAACTGATAATGCATTTTCATCAACTTTCTATCTTCTTTTTATTTTTTTATTTTCTGGATATCATCTAAATGTCCTTGCCCAGGTAAATGTGTGAAAGGATCTTCACCTAACAGTATCGTTACTGGGTGACCTGGGATTTTTGATCCTTTAATAGACTCCAGAAGTTTTAAGAAACACTGAACTATCACAAACATTATCCTACTTCCCCCCTAAAAAAGCTTCAAGAAACAACTGTGACATACAAAAAGGCTTCCATTTTTAAAGATATGAAATATGTTCAAGTTCTTGTAAGAAATAGAGCATTACACTTGGGTTTTCATTTAAATATGATTTCTGAAAACTAATAAAAAAAATTAGAAATGTTGATGAACAGAAAAATGACAAGTGAGAAAAAATTTATATAAAAATATCGAAAGGATAGCACAGGGAACTAAATGGGGGAAAATTACTTTTGCTTTCGAGAGAGCATTATGTAGGCAAGGCAATTTTATTAACACGGTTGGATAAAATATAAAGGGTTTTCCTAATCTCAGAGACTTCAAAAGAGACTTTTTTGGAGACAATATTAATATCAAAGCCAGTTGTCACTATTATTAAAATGTTCTTTGCTCTTCATTAGTCACAAATGATCCCCTTGACTCACAAAAAGGTACTCGGTAAATTAAAAGCTTTTATGTAACACTCCAACAAAAGTTGAATGACTCCAGAGTTAAAAGGCAACTCTTGTGTCTGCCAATATTCAAAGTGGTACCCAATTTCTTCCCTTTTTAAAGTAGCGATTTCCTTAGGGTATTTATTCATTTATAGATCTATTAAGAGCCTGATTAGGAATGGACGATTAATGAAATGCTTTGTCGTTCTGAGTTCTCACAAGCAATCATTAAAGGCCTGATTTTGCATTGTTGGCAGCCTACTGGTGCCATGTAAAATCCCTCTGGAGGATAAACAGGTCCATCCATCTACAGGGCTGAGCAAAGCCTGGATAGATGTCTGCATGAGGGCAGCACAGTAATTCCTCACGCCGGGTACTTTTTCTAATGCACTATGTCTAAGCACTTCAAAAGAGTTTGTTTGCCGATCCTGTTAGCCAGAACACAGCTCATCCCTCCAGTGGGGCTGCATTGTGTGACTCTTAATCGCTGCTTAATTGCAGTCTCACACTGCTGAACTTAATGGGGACTCCGCACTGGCTTGCATGGTGAAAAGCTGGGGGATAGGATTATGAGATTTTCTTCACGTACACTGAGAAATGCCACACATGATGCGGTGAAGTTACCGTTAATTTTCCCACCACTGAATGTAGCTTGCTTGAAATCATGGCCACAATACTGAGAGCTTGCTTTCCACTGAACTATATGTCTTTCTGAAGCAGAGATTTGGGGACTGAGCATTCACTGTTGTTTTTCATTGTACTCATTTGTATTTCTACTTTCAAATAACGCTGTTTGGTGGCACCTTTTTTATACTGTACTTTTGCTTTGCAGTAAGGTTGGTGCCAGAACAGTGAATGCACCTCTGAGAACCAGATTTCCAGGATCTTATGACTACACTGATAATGATTTGCCTTGTGCCTTCAGTTAAATCACTTTGCCCCTTGGTGTCTCAATTTTTCTATTTATAAAATGAGAAGAGAAATGGTGGGCTAAGGCTGAATTAATAACCTTAGTCTGCCATAGGAAGGTAATATAGTAGTACAAAGTATTAATTATTATATTATCTCTTTTTTTAATGGATTTATATTTAATTCAGTTACAGAGAGATGCTTTGTTCACATAATAACATTTTCTCCTGCCTTTGAGGCTCATAGGAGCAAGCTTGTGGGAAGGAAGCGGGTAAGTATTTGAATTTAGAAATGCTGCTAGTTTCAGTGTATTTAAAATGCTGTTGAAGTCGGGATGATTTAAATGTGTGAGATTTCAAATGTCTCATTGACACACATCGCAAATTCCTTCATTGCCTGAGGGAGCTACAGCAAAAGGAAAAGTTGGAGTCTTTTAGTTTCACAGTTAAGGCAGCTTTTTTAAAAGTGAGTTAATGATGGAGCATTTGCCTGTATGGTTGTAACAGAGCAATCTGTCACTGTGAGAAGACTCCTGGGCTGACTACCAAGACATGTTAACTAGCAATGGTACCTCCATTTTACATGACCTGTTGCTGGCCATGGTGTAGTGATATACTCTCGCCAGTTTCTCCTCTGTGAGTAACATGAATGGCTCCACATTTCAAATAAAGGCAGGGCTAATAGCACATAAAAATTAAAAGTAAGGGAACTGTGCTGATGAAAGCAAGTTGAGGGGCTGTCCAATATTCTTTTTCTATTCTTGTCCTAAGCATTTGGATAACATTGCTGTGAGTAGAGGTGCAGCTGTTGTGTTTTGTCACGGAGTTGACTTGCTCTCACATTCTCTTTGTTGCACACCGCACAACATGCTGCACTCAGGACATAAGTTCACACTCATGGATCTTTACACCATATGAGAAGTATAAATTTTTTGCCACTCCACCTTATGCTAATGTTCAGATGAAAATGAATCTTATATATTGCAGTACATCAGGTTATGCTTTACTTTCCTGGATCCCCATAATAACTCATTTGGGAATATGATGGTGACAGCAGTCTTCTGGGACAATTTCTGTATCTCAGCTCCAGAACTGCATGAGATTTTCATGTACATGAGCTTCCCTACATTTTGTCTGGTTTCTGAACTGATATTCTGGAGTTACAGCTGCTAGCTGAGATTCATATTTGAGAGACCCTAGCCCAGATCTCAGACAAAGCCTACAGATGATGATTTGTGGCAATGCCAAAATGCAGTCACATCCAGTTCATTTAGGACAAAATAACTTGGAGCCAAGAATAAATATCCTAATACTTTGTCAGGGTAACAAAGTCACCACGCTTACTAAATACTTCCAGTTTGATAAGCATTTTTGCTATCACGAGCTGTAGCCGTGACTCAGTATTATGGGTATCTTTGCTGATAATTCCAGCAGTGTGTGCATTCAGGTGCAGCTATTTCTAGGTTCTAGATGACATAATGGTGTACTCCAATCCCTGTAAACTGAAAACCAGGCTCAGGAGACTCCTTGGGGGATTGTCTCTACTTTGTTTATGTCATGATCCTGTTTGAGGACTGGAAAGTGATTTTCTTGTCATGTCACACTGCCCTACACCTGAAGAAATGATTTGTTCCATGTGCAGCAGCTAACAGTCTCATTTTATCTGGAATTTTGTCCCATATCCTCTACAGATACCAACCTCAATGAATTAATTCTTTTTCAGTCTCTATCTTAAAACCCTGTTCTAAACTCACTTGCCCATGTCATCCCACTTCACCAGTTCCTCCCTGTAAAATGATCATGTTTCCCCAACCTGCTCTCAAATATCCTTTTGTCTCAGATTCTCCATCCACTCTGTGTCCCCTACATGAGTTTCTTTGTGGATCAGTGAGACACACACAGAGCACATGCCATGACTGATCTGGTATATTAGGCACGCTGACCAATTGATTTGCCAGCCAGCTCTGACCAAATATCAGGGATGACTTCTGGTTTTCCTGTCTTTCCCTTAAGGAAATCCTCTTCTGCCATCATTTGCGGAAACTACAAACTACTAGAAGGCTCCAAGGAACTGAGGTCCATATCCAGTTTCAGTTTGACTGAAGTTCACTCATAAGTGTGACTGACAGATTAAGCTATTTTTCTTTTAAGCTGGTTTCTTAAGAAAAAAGATCAAATTGCAGTACAGTTTAGTCAATGGGACTCTGAAAAGAAGATCAAGGACCTTTGTCATTTTGCCTCAGTTTTTTACAGCAGCCTTAATCTGACATATCCAGTTATACTCTATGTCTTCTGATACAGAGCTGATACAGGGCACATTTTTTTTTTTCTGTAAGACTGAGTATTAACAGGCCCTGAACTCTGCTCAGACTTCCAGATGTCACTGTAGTAAAACTATGTGAAAGAAACCTTATGCAAACTTTCTCTATGCTGTAACACTTGCCCACAGCTGAAAGGAACAAAAATACTAAGGTACATTACAAAATTACCCAGAGTATGTTAGAAAGAAAAGCAACATAAGATGGAAACTTGTGTTGTCTCACTCTTCAGTTTTCCCAGTGTGAGTTCTCTGACAGCTCTGGACCAGTCCGTTACCTGGGCGTTAGGCATTACTTAACTCATGAAATCATCTCTGCTTTCTCAAAAGCAGAGATACTTAATGCCTGTTCACACACCACTTGGTTCAGGCTATCTTGTGTTCTAATGAACATATCACAGCAATAGCTCAGAGCTCCCGTTATTTCCAAAAAGCATATGTTAAACAATGTAAGCAAAGAGAAACCATAACAGGCTTCACTTGTCCTAACAGTCCATCTGTTTCCTACTTCCCACTGAGCACATCTCTTTTCCTGGTTCCCTTTCAGGTGCATTCTTACCTTATGTAATGTGCTTTTTATTGGAGATTCATGCTGTGACCCTGTCAGAACTGCTACAGCAGGGGTGACCTCGGTAATGACTGTCCACAGCCTGCCAAGCTAAGTTGGTCAGTGTTAGCTGATTAAACTTTTAACAACATCCCCTGTGCGATAAAGGGCAAAATGACAACTTTGCCCATCGTCAAGGTGTCTGTATAATAAACTAATTAGTAAACCACACAGTCTGTGGAGCTTTTAATGAGTGCTATCGTCTGGCCTCTGTAATAAAAACCCAGTCTGCCCCCTTTTGGGATTCAATTAAGGCACAGACTGTCATATGCTTGGCCTGGCTGATCAATGAATCCATTCCGACCTTTGTCGGAGCTGTTTGCAAGGTCAGTGTCAGTAGTGAGGGAAGCCAGCCTGGTGGTGGGGAGACGTACCCAACAGCACCCGACAGGCACCAAAATCAGCTGCTAATGTCCTCTTGATCATTTGACATCAGCAAAAGTTTCTCCCACACAAAGGTTAGTTGAAAGAGAATGTGGCAACATGCATGTATATAAAATTGTATGTAAGGGTAATGGTATTTCTGAACAGAAAGTTTTCCCCTGTTATTTAAAATGTTCATTAATTCTTTCACACCTGCATGTACCTAGGCACCTATGGGGTTTTTTTATGCAACACAATATGCTATCAAATGTTTGCTCTCTAAACTGTGTTTACTGATGTGCTTGATATACAAACAAAACAAACACAGAAAGAGTAGCTCTAGTTTATACAAAACACTCCCACTTTTCAGGTCCTTGCACACAAATAATACTTATCAGTATACAATTCCAAAGGAAATATTTTAATTTTACAGACTAGAAAACTGAGGCAATGACCCCAGCAGATGCACAGGTGGGGCAGTGAAGGCATCTTTAAAAGTAAGGGTTTCAGTCCTTTCAACAATTACTTCCCTCCTTAAGAGAATGAACAGGCACTGTGGGACTAGCAGAGCAAAGACCTGCAGTGTTATTAGCATCTGTCCTGCCTGGCAGCCAAATACCTGAACTCCAGTCAAACCTATTGATAGGCACGTAGGCACCGTCCACAGGCACGCCACTGCCACCGCAGCAGAGCTGATGATACAAGGAACACTGTTTTTCATGACTGCTATAATAGCAGTAGAGAATGAGTGCTTCCTCCAGACCCCTCAAACGTAACTTCCTTCAGCAAACAAGAAAGCACTGCATTAGATTATAGGGCAGGGCCATTAGAGATTGCATCCAATTGTGAAATGTGTATGCAAGGGTATGGGAAAAAACTGGATGGAGTTTTTCCACTCTTCCCAGGTGAAAAGCCTAACCTCTAAACAGAGTGTTTTCCTCTTCTGTCCTCTTCTTTCATTTGAATTGAATAATCTTTCCTCTGCCACCTCCTCATAGTATTTTATAACCTAGGAACTAAGGAGGTGTCTGCAAGGTGATTTTTAACTGCCACAATGCAAAGAAAAGAAAAAAAATCTGGTCTCTTGCTGATTGAGAAATCAAACAATCTCCAGAGGCATAATCCACATTTTATAGCAAGAGACCAAGTTCTGTTGGTCTTACAATACCAAAAACCAGCAACACAAGGCAATCAAAGTTACACAAAGGTGATGACTGCTATTTGCATTCCTGCCATTTGCATTACATTACAGGTGGAAAACAAAGGAAATCCAGAACTATGTATTCTCTAATTTAGGCAAAAAAGCACTTATCTGTTATCCCTTGATTATCCAATTACAGCAAGCAGAGAGTTTACTTAGTAATCAAATAGAAGGCCTATAAATATGTTTTGTTTTTTTTTCATTCTTTGTTATCTAGCAATAATGGTACCTCCCGTGTCTCCACCCTATGCCTCTCTGAGTGCCCTCCTATTTTTATCTGGCACTTCTGCATGTAACCAATCTTGCATTGTTTACTGTGATTCCTACCTGTATCTCAGTTGCCACTGTGTTCCTCTCCTACCAGAGCTGTGACTTACAAGTCACAAAACTGGTGGTATTTAAGACACAATTTCTGGTACACCAGTTCCTTACAGCAGCAATAAGGTCTCGTACTGAAAATGTTTAGCCTTTCCTATCCTACCCCCAAATCATCTAATTCAAAGTCATGCGTTCTGGTATGGCTTGGATACCTCTCTTCAGCTCCATTTGTGGTGAATAAATCACATTATGAATGTGTTTCTGTCCAAACACACAGAGGACAGTTGTATCCAGAGTCACAAAATTATTTCAGACCATGAATTATATGTTTTGGTGAGAGCTTTATGCCACCAGCCAAGTCCCATGTCCCAGCTCTCCACCAGGACAGCATACTTTGCTAGAGCTCAGGAGTACCCTCCAATATTCCTTCAGTTATTGACCCAAAACCACAAAGGAAAAGATGCTCACAACCCAGGCTGGTTCATGAAGCAAAGGACAGGTTAAAGGCTAACTACAGGAATATAATTTTGCATTTCTTAGGCGAGCTCAAATGGTTATTTTTGCTATAGAAAGCCTTGCTCTTCTACATCAGTCTATCACACACCAGCAGGAGATTTTTTTATCTGATAGATGTCACTCTACACTTTTCCTTCCATATGCAGCTATAGCAATTAATTTCAGAATTTAATCTGTTAGAATAATTGAGATTGTAAGGAGACACTGGAAGAAGAGATTTATAAAAGAAAAATAAACAAAGAAGAAAAACAAAGACCCACTTAACAAATATAAATCTGATGGGGTTTTTTTCCCTGAATTTTAGAATTCAAGCAGGAAAAAAAAGAACACTATTAATTAAATGTTGTGATTTTCTCATGTTTTTTTCCCCTTTTGAGTGCTTCAACATTTAAACCAGGAAATTACATGGTTTATAATATATTAAGATAAACTTCATTAAAAATGAGAGAGTCAAATCCAAATTTAGATTTCCAATACCTCAAACTGAAGACCAACCAACCTGTATGTGTCTCCATAAATTTTTCATGGAAGATTTGCATTTTTGGTATTACCTTCTGTGGTTTCTAAACACTGCTATAGGGCACTGGAATCTGTTCCTTTCTATTCTATAATTTTTTCAAGCAAAAATCTGTGACAGTAACATACTCTGATCATTCTAATTATGTCGCTCTGCACTATTGAACTAACCCTCCAATCTATAAGATGGGTTATACTCTTAAGTTATGCCTACATAGTCTTACCAACCTGAAAACTCTCTGTGTGTATTTATAGCTGTAGCAGTATATTATATGCCTATAGGGAAAAACGTGGACAATACTGCACAGAAATAAACAGTAGAAAAGGTATACATAGATGTAAAGCAATTTAAAGATTTTTTAAAGTATTGTTTTGTAAAACTATCACTTCAAATATTCTGAATGTTATTCTCCTTTTCATAGAATCATTAAGTTTGGAAACAACCTTCAAGATCATCAAGTCCAACCATCTACTAAATACTATTATGACCACTAAACCATGTCCTGAAGTGCCACATCTACTTTTTTTTTTTTTTCATTCTGTCTCAAGAATTTGAAACTATGTTTAATGAAAGAAAATAAACAATAAAATACAAAATAATTTTATAGTGTTTCATTGGATAATTTCTGAGTTTCTCAGCTCTCCCTTTATATCAGCTGCTCATTTAAAGTCCTAAACTTAGAAACAACAAACATAATATATTTAGATGCTATCAAGTTAATTCTTAACAAATACACAAAGCTGTTATGAAACTCTACCAGCCCAGACCCAAAAAAAACTTACAGCTTTACTAAGGAGACTACTGGGTGAAATCTGATGTTATCTCTTGCCTATGATGAAATTTACTTTTTTGGAAGGGTTTGTTGATGGCTGCAACATCACTCAGAAATGGAATAATATGCAAAAAGGTACCGCAGAGCTATACAAGTTGTGGCTTGCCACAGACTTTGACCAGTTTGACTTTTTGGGCTGACAGAATTACTGTGAATACTCATCTGCAACATGACTGCACCCATTGCTGGAGATGGGAAGAAGGTGAGAGTACTGCAGGTTTCCATTGTAATTGATCATTATTCACTGGGGGTCTTTCTTCCCTGTTACCATGAAATCTAGCTCTTCTTCACAGTTGTAAGAATTAGGTGGCAGATGAATAAATAATATAAATCTTTTAGCTATTATTTTCATTCACATTGCAGAACAATGGAAAATATTTTAGGAAAACTGTGAAGAAGCATACCAAAGATCAGTACCGGAAATACTGTGTCCAGTGCTGGGCTCCCCAGTTCAAGAGGGACAGGGAAATACTAGTGAGGGTCCAGCAGAGGCTATGAGGATGCTGAAGGGACTGGAACATCTCTCTCAGGAGGAAAGGCTAAGAGCCCTGGGGCTGTTTAGCCTGGAAAAGAGAAGCCTGAGAGGGGATCTTAAGAATGTTTATAAATATCTGACAGGTGGGTGTCAAGTAGAAGGAGCCAGTCTCTTTTCAGTGGTGCCCTGTGATAGGATGAGAGGTAATGGTAGCAAGGGGAAACACAGGAAGTTCCACCTCAACATGAGGAGAAACTTCTTCATTGTGAGAGTGACAGAGCCTGGAACAGGCTGCCCAGAGAGGCTGTAGGGTCTCCTTCTCTGGAGACTTTCAAGATCTGCCTGGATCTGTTCCTGTGTAGCCTGCCCTGGATGATCCTGCTCTGGCAGGGGGGTTGGACTCGATGATCTCCAGAGGTCCCTTCCAACTCATAACATTCTATGATTCTATGAAACACACACATCCCATGAGCAAAGTATTTCTTTGCTACACTTTGCAGGGGTACTTTACATCAGCCCTTATGCAGCTGTGGCGGTGCAAGATGTGATTTATCCACAGGGTCCTCTATCCACAGAATACATGTAGGACAAGCAAAGCAGGTCCAATTACATTTCATTGTTACTATGGGAGATGAAACATAGGAAGCATGACGAGCATCCTGACTTGAGAGAAGGCAAAACATCTTAGCTAAATGTAGATTAGATGAAGTCTTGAAGCTGCTCCAACTTCTGAGAAGGGCTGGAGAGCTGTCACTTGTGCCAAGATGGCTCAGAAAGTGCCTTCTGCTGGTGGTGTGCCTTGCCAGTCTAGAGGAGGAGCATAATCTGACTCTGTCATTCAAGTGACTGGAAGCTTGTTTGGTGAAGTACAGTGCAGATTTCTTTCTTTTTCAGTGCTCTTTTCTTGGGCAGATATTCCATTTTGAAAGCTAAAAATTGCTCACAGTTTCTTTGGGTAGAAACTGAGACAGAGGTTCCTGTGAATATTCATAATAACTAAGCCTAGTACTAAATTTCAACCAAGTTTGTTAATTTGCGATCAAAGTGGCACTTTAGTTCAAAAGTAGCCATGAGAATTGCTTGTTAATTTCATCCAGTATTAAGACCAGCGAATGGGCAAATTGTGTGAGAGTGTGAAAACATGAAGCTTTTGCTGTCTTCATTTTCCTTTACATGAATTTTGTGTAGTATTTGGCATGAAAGACTCATCAGGAAGCTGCAGCTAGGTAAAAGGCAAAAAAATAGAGGCAGTAAAGTATATAAGAATTTGAACTTAAACACACTCTTTTCACTCCAGTATTTCAAAACTGCTGGGAAAGAAGGCTGCTCACATGGATTTACTGATAAAATCAGGAAGTTAAACTTTTTCTCAAGTCAGCTATTGCTTCTTTACAAGAAAGCCTCAGATCTGGCTGCTTGGGTTTCAGTATGAAGGAAATGCTTATAAAAGATTAATTTCTTAATCAAGGGCTTATATACAATTCTGATTTAACATTCTTGAAATTTCACCAATCACAGTTAAATTATATTCATCAGTCTGCTTTATAGCTCCTTTGAAATAACTCTAAGTACAAGAGGCTGTGAATTTGTAAATCTTCAAGAATAAAAAAAGACTGCTGAAAAAGATTTGGGCTATGATTTTCAGTGGTTTATCAACCAGGGTACTATCAGTTGCTTGACTATTGAAAAGGGAAATGACTAATAAAAATTGACCATTTAAACTTCATACCACCTCAACAGTCCATATCACTGTTACCCTTTTAAAATGGAAGTGCTAAGACCAGAATTTTCATAGGCTTATCAACATTTTTTTCTATTCCAATGCTAAGACATGGGAGGCCTGATTTTAAGAATGACAGTACATCAACTCCTGCAAAAATCTGCAGTTCAAGAAGCTGCTCGCTCAGTGCCCATGGAAAAATTATGACCTGCAGGTGCTTTCAAATGTGACCTCAGTGACTTGTCCAAAGCCAGTTAGTGAGATATAATTACTGCTGAAATAAGAATGACACTGGAGTTTTAAATGCTATGACGTATTTGTATTGTGCAAAAATTGAAAAGCACTATAAAGAGCAGGTCACTTCCCAAAGACATTTTCTTACTCTTGTTCTGGTTTTCCATTACATTTTTCCTCCTGCAGATAGTGAAGGGCATGATGGCACTCAGTTGTAGTGTGTGGTGTGAGACCCACAGCCAGCATGAACCATGTCTAGCCAGAAATGCAGGTTTTGCAGGAGGAGTTTTGTCCCTTTAGACCCTTCCCAGGGTCTGAGCTGATTCAGCAGGGCACTGTGACCTAACACAGTATTTTAGTACACACTTAACTTAAAGGGTGCTTAAGAACATGTTTAAAATCAAATGCCTTGTACTTAAAAGTGATTTTAAGTGCTTACTTCAGAATTTACAAAATCCTGGTATGTAAATATTGTTCTAGTCTAAAAACACAATGAATATCTATCTATGTTCAGGTAAGGGAAGAATGGCATTGCAGAATATCCACATCATAGATAATAATTGTATTTCTAGGACAAAAACACCCAGATTTTTTTGGCATGAGAAGAAGGGGAAGAACATTTTCTTCGGCAAGCCTCATCAATCCCACTTTATCACACAGATCAGTAGTTAGGTGCAGATCCAAGCTGTGCCCCAGGAAATCATGCAGGCTATGCCACATTCAATACAACACATGCCTGAATGTTTTCCTGAATTGGGGCCTCAAGAAGGAGGTTTCCTTTCCTTGCCTCTGAAAGAACCAGCATATTATTTTTTTAAGATTCTCTCCCATCTAGTGTTTAACCACTCTCACTTTCTTCTAAGCTGGCTCACAAAGCCTTTATCTTATTTGTCAATGTTTGATATTAAAATAATAATAAAAAAAAAGGTATTAATCTCTTCAGTGACCTTTCTGCTTTATTTCTCCTGGAAGGGGATGCTGCATCTTTTGTAAGTAACTTCAAGGCAAGATATTATGCGGCATTCAAACATATGGCTTTTATCCAGTTAATCATTGTGCATTACCTACTTTCATCAATGTTCAGAAACTTAATTCCAGGATTACTCATCCCCCCAAAAAATCCAAATAAGAAAATCAGAAGAACAGACCCAAACAATAGAACTTTTATACCAGCATAATTAGAAAAGGAACCTATTACCCAGGATTATAATTACTGACTAACATATTAAATGACCTTTAACATTTACCTTAAGCCCCAGATTTCTAGAAAACCAGAAAGGTTATGAATGCCATATTAGTAATCTTTAATCTTTATTACTGCTGTGGACAGAATTTTAATGATTTTTAAATAGGCAGCGGTCACTAACATATCCCTATTAAAATAAAAAAAATCTCATAAAAAATTAAATGGATTAAGACTTCAAATGTACCATCATCAAAAGTATTATCTAATTATGGAGTTCAATGAACAGGCCAAGTGAAATGGTTGGTAATATTAGTTACTTACCACATGGGAATGCCCGGGATTTATGCACAAATAGATTCTGCTTCTGTTGCAACATAGTAATTAAGAATTTGTCAGGGAAATTTGACCCTCTAGGGTAGATATTACTTTGTAAAATAAGAATGGCAGAGCACTAGTCTCCTTGCTGCACATAATTTAACTTGATTATTTATACATCAAAGGGAGTCTGCAGTGACTGCAGTATAATATTTAAGTAGAGGGATATTAGAGAAAGAAGCATCTAGTGAAATCTTTTTCCCAAATCTCCGTGAGAAAATAGAGGAAATTTTCATAAAGCATTTCATTTTGCATATAAATTGGTGCCTAGATTGTGCCTGTGAATTTACTGCTGTCAAATTTAATTTTTCTTTAATTCTTCAGGCCCAGATGTGAAAAGCTCTGTGTGCAGGCTGCAATTTTCAATGCTTACAGGTAGCACCCGGATCGATAATGTGTCTTTATGAGAAATTACCGTTAATGTTATTGAGTATGCATTTTGCTTTATAGGATAATAAGGTAATATGAAATGCCAATTCATTCATTAGGAGAAAGCTAAGTGCTTAAATGAAATGGGTGACAGGTCTGAAAAAAGATGTAGTTGTGGGCAGGAAGTCAAGAATGGATTTTTAATGACCTAATACCGAAAGGTTTTTACACTTATTTGCATTTGCTTCCCTATAAACAATATTAACTTTAAAAGTGCTTGAATATTTAAATTGTGGTAAGTGATTCCACTTGAAGGAGCTGTTTGGAATTGCTAGGTTTCAGGGAAACTCTCTGCCCAGCCTTTTTGAAAACCACAAAATTAACTCATCTGGTATAAAAATTAAAACAAAATTCATTTAAATTGACAGGCATAAAGTGAGCATCTTGTAAGCATGACCAAAAGCCAGAGGATAGCATGTGAAAAACAAACAAACAAAAAAATGCTTTATCTCTTTGTTTTAAGCACAGTGTACTCCCAGCTCAGTAAGGTAAAAATAGCAGGTATTGAAAACAAGACCTAAATAGTTTGTCCAGAGGAAAAATTCTAAACCAAACCCAGATCCCATTATTATTTTTCAAAAGAAGACTGCAGCCTTCTCGGAGTATAATATTGAAGGGGAAAAATAAAAATAAAAAAAGATGCTGTTGTATGAAAGTTTCTTCAGAAAGGAAGAAATTTTTTTCTAGATACATTCAGTGTCTGAAAGCATGGCCCCATGAAGTTAATGGACTTTTTTTGTGAAACCTCAGTCAGGTCTTTTTACCCTCCTGGCTGAGTCCTAACTCACTTTTCTGAGTTCTACAGTTTTCCCTGAATTGTTTCCCCTCTTTTTCTCTGCACCGGATCTCCCAAGTGCAATCCTCGGGGCACAGACTGTGCCAACTGGCCCTACCAGCCTGATCCAGTGCAGGCTAGAGGCACGGGGAGGTTTATCTGCTTCCACTGGGACAGGACCAGAGCCTTCAGGAGGTGACTGCTGGAAGCAGGACCAGCTTTTCTTGGAGCAGTCCCCTCTGTTAGAGACATGGCCCCATTCCCTGCCTCTACCTGGTATGGAAAGCCTCCCACCACACGAGCAAAGCCTTCTACATTCTGATTTTAAAATGCCAATTTCTACCTCGCTGTTGTTATTTATTTGGCTGTAACACATAGGAGGAGAAGGGAGGAATTCATAAGCCTACCCAGTGAACAGCACCATCCAGCTGCTCCGATTTTCCTTGCTCCCACCACAAAGCTTATCCCAATTACAACTAAGTAGATGTGTAGATTAATGCTAAAGTTTCCAAAGCTGCTATTCCTTCTAGAGAGATACAGGTACCTGACTCCCATTAAAAATTATGGCATTCTCTTCAATTAGATATCCAAACCCTCCAAAATTCCTTAACAATGAGGTCCCTTGAGTTTTCATTTGGTCTTTTACCAATTCAACATTTTTACTCTTCGACAAGGAATAAGATACTTTCTTTACTATCAGCACCTTAATACTGCAGTTTAAAAGCAGAGGGTTTCTTTTTTTTATTTCCAATTGCTAATGCTGTCCTTTTGTTTTTAAAGATGCTAGAAAAACCTTCAGAGTTTTAGTTTTATTTCTACTTCAGCTTGCAATGGCTGCTTTGCCTAAACTTTTTAGAAAACTTTTATGTAGGAATCTTTTTTTTTTTTTTTTTCTTCTTTTTTTCACCTGACCTTCAACATCTCAAACTACAAAGAGAGGACTTTCTCTAACGCTGTTTGAATATACTGTATTTTTCTTTCAAGGAGCCTTCCACTGATTTTTATCCTTCAGGGATCAATGATTCCTTCAGTTCCATAATCTGACAAGCTATAGTAAAAGCAAAAGGCCCCCACTTCTAGAGCCGTAAGTGTTAACGTGAGATGGCAACCGATGTATTTTCACACTGAACTCACAACAGCCTAAGGAGAGCTTTAAAGTATCTTAGCCTAAGTCTCTCTCTTTGGGAGGAATGAGATATGGAAGGAACTTTAGTATTATTGTTAATCTGTATTACAAAAGCACCTAACAGCCTCTACTGAGTTCAGGGCCCCATTAAAAGCAAGGATGGATAAAGCTGGTTCAAATGTGTGTTCATTTCACCATAACCTATGCATGCCTTTTCTTTCTGGTAGTCTGACTCTTTTCCACAAAACTCTTGTTAAATTTAGAAAGGGGATAAAATAAAGAAAATTGAAATGCTGATTCACTAGAAAATTAAGCACTGCTCATTTAGCTGCTACAGTAACTTGAAAGAAATAAAATTCCTTACTGCAGTGTTAACACAGTTGATTTCTGAGGGACTTTTTGATCAAAATCATCTATGTATCACCCCATACTTCTTGGAATGACTCGTTTCCCAGTGTTCCCCTAATCCTTTGCACAGAGTACCAACACTCTCTTCTACTCCAACACATAGTATATGGAGAGTTAACTTTCTTAATTTCTTCAGTAATTTAGTACTGCTTACTTTGTCTCACTGACATTCAAACAACTTGACATGATGCCAACCATTCCTAGAGACTGAGAAACCAGCCAGGAGTCTACCTGGAGGAGCATCCCACACAGAGACTGTGTAAAAGGAGGATGGATCAGTGGGCTGATGTTTGGAGGATGAGGAAGTGGCCTTCCTACACTGGTCCTCCTGCAAAAGAGGCTCAGAAATGCGTTTGGTGACTCTCTGGGTGGTACTTTCTGAGGGAGAACAGCCATAAGAACTATTAGTTCACTTTAAGTTCCCAAGTGTGCAACTGAGGGAAACAGAGCTGCTGACATCTTGCTCTGACACTACTGTACTGCCTCTAGAGCATGCTAACTTCTAAAATCAGAGTGGCATCAGACAGACATTGGTAATTTAACACCCCTTTGATATACATCAGTACTCACACTGGGATGGTACAATAGAGGCAATGCTATCACCATTTCAGATTTGTTAGAGTTGATACTATAGTAGAAAAAACACTAACTAGGGTTTAATTTAAAGCTGTTAAATGGGATTCAGAGGGAAGACAATGGCATATATTCACAATGAGTCATATATTTGTGTCGATTTTCCCTAGAAAACAACGAGGTATTGCAACCAGACTGTGACAGTTTTAATTTACATATGTGCTTCTAGCTCTTGTTTTTTAGTATTTAAACTATAATGGGCACCCCAGGCACTCCAGTTTCTACTTCTAGCATCAAGGTATATGAAAGCATTTGGCTGGGAGCAGGTAACAAGCAGCCTTGGCAAAAATGAAAATATGTGTGACCAGCAGATCCTCTATATTTGCTTACCTTAAGAAAGAACTACACTACCTAACCATCTGTCTCCTGTGAATATACAGGCACTGCTCATGACTTCTTTACCCTTGCTTACTGTAACATTATCACTCTTTCAAGAGCATCATCCTCTGCTGCAGCCAGGGTTTAACATTCTAGCTCACTTCAGGTCTGCTGTTGACATCTCATGATTTCCCCTTCCTGCTGTTATTTTGAATCAAAACATTTCTGAACTATGGTTCACATGACACATACAAACAATATTGCTCTGAAAACTATAGTTATCTTCTTGAAATCAAGCAGTTCCACTAAAATAAAGGAAGCTAAGAGACTGAGTCAAAGCCTGTTAAATTTCCTGGATATTTCCTCTAAAGAGCTCTGCATCATGCTTTTGACATACTTCATCTTCTATACATTGTCTAAGGCTCTAACAAAGATATTTACAACCAATTACTAACAGTAACAATTGCAGAGGTTACTGATGATCTATAGACTGCAGTGGGACAATCACTGTGATGAGACATTCTTCTCATTGCAGACGTCTAAGTAGTACTGTTACATTGCTACTGTTGAAGTGGTTGTGCAAGTGATTTCTCTTCATAATCTAATAAGTGCTTTGGGATCTTTCTGAATAATTGGATTTCTAGAACACACTCATTCCTCTTACTATTACTTATGTGCTTGAATACTGTCACCCAGAAATAGGGATTCTCCCTGTTTATTTGGTTTTGAAACAATATATAATCAGTTCAGCTATAGATCTCAATCATCTTATGGGAAGCAAAGCACTGTTACAGTATATTAGCCAAATGTATTTGGACAAATGGATCCAACAGCAGCTTACCACAAGCAACAAATTTCTATTCTCCTTTAAGAATCTCAAGATGTGTGGGGTTCTTAACGTTCTTGTTTTTATAAAAAAGCACCTAGTCCCATACACAAAATGTCAGGGTAGTTCCTCTGTCTCATTTACAGAGGCAGTTACTCAGTCTCTTTGTATGTTCACCTGTTCAGACACTGGATGTAGGTTCACACATTCCTACCCTAAAATGAGGCCCATATAATAACAGTTTAGGGAAAATGTATAATCTCCTATGTGTAGTTAACTGAAAATAGAGCAGCTAGTGTGAGTGTAATTATTCATAATTTGTTGAGCACTGATAGCATCCATCATTCTTCTGTCAGGAGAAAATTTTATTCCTACACCAAAAAGCTTATCAACAAAATTAAGGAAATTTATAATTGATACTAAAAATACTAGTACAACATAACCCCTCAATTATATCTGTGGTGAATTTTAACTGATATTTGGCTTAATTTTCTAATTTAGGCCAAACAAGTCCCATATGCTAGGGAAACTCAAATTTAGATCCTGACTTTGCAAATCTAGTTTATAATGTCATTTAAAATATGTGAAGCCTAGGAGTTTTAGACAGGGGCACAGGAGTCTGTCAAGGTAACTACATGTTCTGTGCATGCTGAAAATCCTGAGATAGCAGAGCTTGTTTTTTGACTCGTTTTAAAAACTCGAGGTGATGATGATGCAAGTGCATAGTCTTACTGTCTTCGACTCTTCTGTGGTTGTTTCTAAACCACCAATTC
>JANHGN010011063.1:7076-76075 GCA_024605025.1 Megaceryle maxima
CTACGCCCTACCACCCCAGCCGCTGAAAAGCATGAACTGGTCCCCTCCCTCCCCCCCCTGCGCCAAATCAACCCGGAAGCAGAGAGGAGTGTAGGAGGTTCCACAGACCTGGTGGGGTTGGTTTGCTCATCAATGGCATCCACAGCACTCTCCACGGAACTCAGCAGTGACTGGGTCTGGTTTGCCGTCTCCTTCAGCAGGAAGCGGGTCACAAACTGGTCCACATTGCTGCCGCTCTCATAAACCTGCCAAGGCAGACAGCAAGCATGGTGAGACCCAGCACCAACCACTCAACACCAGCAGGCACCCCAGCATCTGTCTAACATCTCACGTGCAAACTGATCCTCTACTGTTGGGGACAGCCCCAACAGTAGGGGTCACAGGATGAATGAGCACACGCTGTCTCACCCCATGGGAAGCAGCTAGCATCTGTGGGTCACCCAGAAACTAGCCCTCCAGCATACATGCATGACCCAGCATCTAGCCCTCCAGCAATACATAGGTCATCGAACAACTAGCTCTCCAGCATCCCTCAGCCCTGGTGCAGACTTACAGAGGCTGTGATGGGAGGGAGTGTGGACAATGAGGCACACCAGCATTGCTTTATTTATAGATAAATAAAAGTTATAGATAAGTAAAGCAATGGAAATTGGTGCTTACCTAAAGCCCATAGTTGTGCTCTTTACTATGATTTTAAACTACTTTACTATCACTGTGCAGGGTGACAGCCAGTGAGTGGGTGATGAAAAGTGGCCCCTCCTGTGCTTTGCAGATCGCTGCTCCAAGAGCTGCAGCATGTTATTTAGTGCCTTAATGCACAACAGTACAGCCACCCCAGTGCTAATGTAAAAGGGGTTTGGGACAATTAGCATGGCTCTTACCAGGGAACCGCAAGCTGAAGGTGCCTTCAAGCCAATGGCAGAAATGTTTGGCAGTGCCCACTCAGCTTCCTTCCCACCCCGCACTGTGAGACAAGAGCCTCAGCAAGTTTTGGTGTTAGGGATTTTGTTCTGAAGAGGAAATAAAAGAAAGCTCTGGCTGTTTGTGGCCAGAGGCAGGAGGTAGACATCTTGGGGAGCAGGAATAGCTTCCACAGGACTCAGGCTGCTCCCAGCTTTGCTGGAGGAGGATGAGCTCTTCAAGCAACAAAAGCTCCCAGGGTAATCCAAATGCTCCCAAGACAGAAAACACTTCATAAAGTGTTTTACCAGCACAACAGATCTGCTTAAAACACCGAGGCCCCCTTGCCCAGCACAGCCTTGCTGCACCCTGACTGTGGCATGGTCCAGCTCCTTCACCTCCTGCCAGCCACAGGTAGAGGTGGGACACTGGCACAACCAGTCCAGTACTGCACAACCAATCCAACACTAGCCCAACACCACTGCAGCCAGTCCAACACAAACCCAACAGGTCTGACCCCAGTCTAACCAGAGCACGACATGCCACTGGCCACACCAGGTCTGGCTGACACTAACCACTCAGTATCAGAGCTAAAAAAACCTGAAGTGAAAAAAAGGTTCCTCTAAACCCAAACTCAATAGCATCACTTATTCTCCAGACTCTTTCCAACCCATCAGTCCCTGCTGGGACAGCACGTGGCCCAAGCAAACCCCTGCTAGGCAGCCTGTGTTTGCTGCACCTCCTGGCATGGGACTCTGCTGGGACTAATGATTTTTTTGTTGGCTTGAGATGGGGATGGAAGCTCCCAGCTCCCTGCATGCCACTGGCAATGACACTTACTCTCTGGAGTAAGACCTGAGTGGTCCCAGCACCACCAGTTATCTGAGTACACAGCGGCACAACATGACTACCCCAAGCTCCCCAGAGCAAATTATTATTTTATGGTGAGGTGATTAACAAGGGTAATTTCCATGGCAACTGGAGCGGCTCCTTAAGAACTCAGAGGGCCTTTATCTCCTGTTCTGAATCATAAAAGAAGGATTAGCTGAAGAAAAACACTTCTGGGGAAACTGGTCACAGAGCTGATTTCTCACCCCTGATTTGGTAGGGGAGCAAGAGTTTCTTGATGGGTTCTTGAGCATCCAGTTAGTGCAGTGGTTAATGACATCTCCCTAGCACAACATATTCACCCCCTCCCCTCCACAACAACAGTGTTTCTGGGACACACACACGACATGGTGGTCATCTCTGGATGGTGATGCTGAAGCAAACTGCCACACGGTGTGCTGGATTTGTGACCTCCTGCAGCACCTTGCTGCAGCACCATTGGGTGGCAAGGAGGGAGACCTAAGGAGGGCAGGGATCAATGTGCTGCACTGCTCTTTCACCAGCACAGCCCATCCCGGGACACTGGCCAAATGGAGACGGGATCAGCTCAGGGTACTCCGGGGCTGCAGTGGATCTGCATGAGGACCAAACACTGGGATGCTCCTTAGGCTTGGGGGATGCACTTGGCAGTGCACATGGGACCCTACTACCTTTTGAGCTTTTCTCCAAACAGGACCATGCTCCTTTCCACAGCCCCGGTGCTCCCCAGCACAGCCCAGTGTGCTCCTCCAGCACTGCCATTATCTGACAGCAGGGTCAGAGAGAGGAAAGCCAGCATCAGGGCAGGATACAAGGAAATGTGTCAGAAGACTGGGCAGGAATCTTCCCAGACAGGGATCATCACAACCTCAGAAACACAACTCTTATCACTGAGTGATCACCTCTGAGTTATCTCCTTCCTCTGCGGACTAACGGTGTTTGAAAGGAAGATCAGACAGCTTTGAAGAACCTGCTCACTGGCTGGTTGTTAACAGTGAGATTTGTAATGCCCTGAAACCAAGCACTCACCCATATGGATAAGCACGATGAAGCAGTGTCCCCATCTAGGCTGCCTCGAGACCACCTCTGCCTCACCAGAGGGAACTGAGGATCAATCACAGAGTCACAGAATGGTGGGGTTTGGAAGGGACCTCTGGTGACCATCTTGTCCAACCCACCTGCTTCAGCAGGGTCACCTAGAGCAGGTTGCCTAGGATTACACCCAGGTGGATTCTGAATCTCTCCAGAGAAGGAGATTTCACAAACTCCACAACATGAGGGCCATGGTATAGTGGTGCCCTGGTAGTGCTGGGTTAACTGTTGGACTCTATGATCTTAAAGGTCTTTTCCAACATAAACTATTCTATGGTTCTATGATTCAGTGCCAAGAGGGCACTCCCAGGGGCTGGCTGCACTGTCTTGACTGGCATAGAGGGGATGGCTGCTGGGCTTTTTGGACTGGGATGCTGGTGCCACCATGCTGGGCTTGGACATCTCCTGACCAGTCCTGCCCAGTTTTCCCTCACCCCGTGCAGGCAGGAGGGTGATGAACAGGCAGTCTGGGAACACTGATGTGGCAGCTGGTGGAGCCCTTCACCAGGACCCCTCTGCGGGAGACACAGGCACCACCATGAGACAAATAAACAGTGATTAGAGCCAAGGGAGTGATGGGAAAACATTTGCTGACCATTTGGATTGAGAAAGAAATATGCAGTCACAAACATTCCTGGATAGCTGGACAATCTCTGTTCTCCTTATTGAGAAAAATACAACTTGCTCAGAGCATGCAATATACACTATAGACGTCTATGTATTCTTTCCAAGCACCATACTATACATAAACATACCAACATACATGTCACATCTGAATAAGCCTGTAGAGATAGTGTGCTGAATTCACTGTCAAGGTACCTTACCCTTATCTTCCTCTGCCAGCATGCTTTGGAAAGAGCCCCAGACTGGGCCAAATCCACCCCTCCACCCAGGCAATTATTTTATGATTTATACATCTTCCACTATCCACGCTCTGGCTAAGGAGGGTGTATTAAATCGATAAATCTCCTTGGCAAAGACGTATCATTGCATTTGGGATCTGAAACAATTTATTCTGCACTTTACTCCCCTCCACAGCTGCTCCCCCCGTGCACACCCCTGCCTGCAGCCAGCAGCCTGCCCGTAACCAAGGCAGAAATACATTAATCAGGTGCTCAGATAGGCTCTGCTATAATTACAGATGGGTTTTGATTAACTCTTCCACCCAGCCCTGCTCTGATTGCCAGCACTGGGGGTCTGACTGCTGCCTCAGTGGAGGGCAGCTGGTCTGTGGGCTGAGGCCATGTCCCTCCTCATGGATTTAAGAGATCTGCAGGCCTCTGGTACCTGTTGCCACTGAAGACAGAGCTGTCTGCAGTCCTTTGAGGGGCTGATTGTATTATTCTTTTAATTAAGTGTGTAACTTTTCTGGACCATGATTTGCCCTGCCAAGCTCAGGGTCTGGATGCAAGTGTGGGGCTGGCCGGAGCCAGGGTTAGCACCTAGGTCCTCGTGCCTTGAGACCCCCATTGCTGCTCCAAACCCTACTGCACTGCAAAGATACAGTAATTCCCTATTAATGTCCCTTTCCAGAGAGGTCTGCAACACTGCTGCCTTGTCCTCTTCTCCTCTGACAGTGGTCCAAACCACACACCACATCCCCCACAGATGTTCCAAGCCCATTGACTGATCTTACACCTGCCCCATGCTGCTTATCCCACACTCAGTTTCCATTCCAGAGATGTGCAGAGTTCACCACTGCTTTTCCATTTCAATCCATACACTAAATAAATGGGCTAACGTGCTGCTATTTACCTCTGCTTTTCTGCTGCTCTCCATGACTATAGCCTGACTCCTGCAAATTAGATAAAACAGTGAAATGTTGGGGTTTTATTACCTAACTACAGCCTATAATCTTGGTTCAGCTTGAGGAAAAATCATACAGGTGATTCCCATGTTCATTTAAATCAGCTTAACTCCCTACATCAGTTTAATTGGATGGATGGATGTTGCGTACAAAGCTACACCAGATGGTGCAGAGGAATATTGGGGCATCTGTGAAGATCTGATGATTTTGTCAGGCAGATAAGCCAAATAGCTTTGAAATTAAAGCAATGGTGTTTTGTTTGTTTGGGTTTTTTTTTTCCCAGTTAACTAACTCTGGCCATTTGCCAACCCATCTGTGACATTTGCTCCCAGGAGCCAGGTCTGAAAACATGTGTGCTCAGAGACTTTTAACATTCCCTCAGGTTCTCCTCTAGCAAACGTCTTATTTGACGTTACAAAAACAAGTCATTAAGAAAACCATCTCCAAAGGAATCCTTCTCATTGTCTTATTAAAACATTTGTCAGTCTGTCCTAGGGAGATTTAATGAGGTTTGCTCTTATTAATTCCACCCTGAAGAGCTATTTCCTCCTTGCTTTGCTTGAGAAGTTAAAATATTTATGGAGATAATACAATAATTGCTGCTCAGTGAAGCCACTTTGTGCCAGAAGCTCTTGGAGGGGCACATCTCCAAGCCTGCTCTTTTTCTACCCAGCTAGTCCATTAGTTCAGGCTAGGAAGACCTTGGCATCACAGACACTGCCCGGCTGCAGTGTGTTTTGCTGTCAAACCTTGGTTGAGGAAGGAGCATGGTGGCCACCAAAGAGACAGAGAAGAGTGAAAAAAAGGCATCTCTCCCTTTGCTACTTCCTCAGACACCTGGCCTTGACATCTACTGCTGCAAACAGGTGGCTGAAGTGAGGAGTGATCGTAAAAGCCTCCTTGAAAGGATGTCCTTGAGATTTCTGCAGTGGATGGCTCTCAGGAGAGCCTTGGAAAGTGTCACTGTTTGATAAAGTGGGGCACAAGCCAAAGACATTGAAAAATGGGATAAGGACTGGGAAAAGGACGACTTGTTTTAGCCACGGGTAATTGGGAAATATTGTCCAGTGCTGGGTCTTCTGGTCAGTCAGCTGAGGTCCAAGCCCCAAATCCCACCCTTCACTTCACATCACAGCCTTTTTATGTGCCTGCAATGCCACTTCCCATGCACAGCATATGCACATATCAGGGCATGGGCTGCTCAAAGCCCTGCCACAGCTCTTCCAGGTTTCCATTTCCATACACACGTGCCCCAAATCTGCTCAGATTCTGACAGAGATTAATGAAAGTGCCCTTGGGATGTGTTACCTGGGCAAATCACAGCTGGGGTTTTGGTGCCATTGGGTGCTTAGACTTGCCAACACCAGCATCAAGGATCCCTCACCAGGCATTGCAAACCAATGCCTAAAAGTGGGCTCTCATGGCTGTGTTCTTGTGGCTATCAAATGACTGAAAAAGGAGTTGTTGAGCATCTCAAAGCTTCTTTGCTGGCATTTTTAAAGGTCACTATTTAGCTTGTTAAGTCTACAGGATGTAAAATATAAATGATTCTGTGCCACCTGCAGACTCTGAGCCACCCCCCTGCGATAAACCTGCACCGACCCTTTGCCTTGCAGAGTTACAGCCTGACCAACAGGGCTTCCCAGTGCTGGTTTTCAGCAAGATTGTCCTAACTGGCTGACATTTACCAAGCCTGGGAACATTGAGGGCTTCTCCAATATTTATTAACTCCAGCCATGGCCAAAACGCGCCCACAGAGTGATGGCACCAAACTGAGGAGGCTTTTCAAATGGACATCAAAGCCAATTCTGTTTCACCCACACTTTTCCTCCAGCTACAAAAAAAAAACCCCAATGCAACAACAAACCCATTGCCATGCCATGAAACACCCCTGTCAAACCTCATCCTGGGATGACGGAGAGGTTATCTTCCACCCACTCACCCCTTTAAAAGCCAAGCATGTGTTGTGCTGTAACCTCCAAGTGGTTGATTTAAATTCGTTGCTCATAATTGCCAGTTTTCTTCCAAGAGATATTTTCTTATAATTAGAATAACACTCAGACCTGCCTATCGCTCCTTTCCCTCCCCACAACTCTTAAATCGCTTCAGAAGCGGAGTCCTAAAACTGATTGCCTGGCACATAATCAGTAGAAGAAACCTGAAGAGAACAGACACTTACATAGTTGATAAATGATAGCATTAACATATGAAAGACCCTCAGCCTTCCCGAAACAACTTGAAAAAACCAAATGAAACACCTGTTCAGACAAAAAAATGACGACAGCATTACAGGGGGGTTTAAGTCTTTTGCTATAAAATTCTCCTTTTATCAGTGTCAGTGTTGGCCCCTTCTCAGGTCATGTTTGCCTTGTGTGGGCCTGAAGGTGTCCTGTCATGGACCCTTCCCAAGTGATTTATCACAGGATTTCCCTCTTCTCATTATTAGAAAACCTCCTGGCTGCAATATAATCCCATAATTTCTCATTGCAGTGATGTGAACATGAAGGGCAGGTAACTGTTGGCCCATGCATGCACTATATAGCACACCCTTCAGAGGTCAGCTATGGATCAAGAGGCACTTCTGCACCCTCTCCATTTGCTTAACAGGCAAAGAACAGACTTGGAAAGGAAGCGTGGCCTCCTACTTCAGAACACCCTGGCTATAATTAGCATTTTCCTTTACAAAAATTCCTAATTAGCTGTATTTAGTACCCACAAGACAGTAAATGAATACATATTTTATTTCAGTTTTCCAAGGAAACTACAGATTTTGTTTACTAAACGGGACTTACTCAAAAGACCCTGCAAATGTAACGACGTGGGATGGTCAAGCTGCTGAAGGCTCAGCCTGGTTGTGCCAGCTGGTTATGTATTGACTTGGTCCCTTCCTTTCGTTTTGGTGGCCCCTTCAAAACTGCTTTTGGACTATTTGGCAAGACCGTAGCACTGATATCTGGTTGATTTATGCCCTTCACCATAGAATTTAGCTAATCCCTGGAGCAATAGCCTTAAAACAGGAGTTAGGAGGAGGAAAACCATGTCCTACAGAAGGTCTGTGAGAGCTGGAGCCAGGGCAGCATGACCAGGGCCTCCAGAGGAGATCCTCTTCCTTCTCAGAGTGAGAGGAGGTATATGACTTTTGCAACAACAGACAAGCAGAAGAGCAGTGAATAAACATCTTTATATAAAAATAAGTTCCAAGAGAGACTTTCTTAAGATTCATCTCACTGCCAGTCCTGCTGTGCTCCCTGGTTGTCTGGCAGCCTGGCTGGATCTCATGCACAGCCCTGCGGGGCTGGCAAGAAAATTGCTCCACATGGCATCACACAGAGAATCAGCTTTCTGGTCCAGAGACTGAACAGAAAACTTGTGGAGAATTCAGTTCTTGCAGAACTGGAGTAGCACTTACTGCTTTGATTTGAGATGCAGTATTTTCTTAATTTCAGAGAAGAGTTGCAGAAGTACTTTCCAAGAAGCTAAACAAATACACCTCATTTCCTTTTAGATTAAGCTTGAACTGTAAAGTTCCATAATATTTATAGAAATCCACATTAATTTATTTATTTTCTATAGAAATTGATACTGAAATTGTTCAGAAATGTATCATTCAAAATATAGGGAAAGGTCACTCAGCCTTTACCAATTCATCACCCCATTGCCACTCCTTTCTTTTTTCAGACAAAACCATTCACCACAAATACAACTTTAACTGCATTATAGGAGTGTTTCAAAGCTGGTGTTTCATCATAAAATCACCCACTCAAGAAAGGAGCAAAAAATCAGCTAATCTCTAAAACAACTCCTTCACTGTCAGGGCACATCTCCATACGGCAAAGGTGAGGACAGATGATGTTCTGAGCCCACCAGAAAAGACAAACTGGCTATTTGAATGCAACCCTGACCTTTGAAGAAGAGCCAATTGCTTCCGAGGAGGATGATGATGACAAGGTGCACAGGAGAGAAGATGTTCCCATGTTTGGCAACAAGGAAGCCAGAGAAGCACTTCTCTGAAGGACACCTGATGTGCAGGAGGGTACAAATTTGCCCAGGAGAAGAAGATGAAGCAACAGATGTGCTGCATTGCAGTCCTACCCTATGGGCTTCAAGCCCAGACCCAGAGAGCTCAGCTGATGCTGATGTAACAACTACAGCTCAGTGCAAGCCAAGCTGGGGCCAGATCACGATGTCTATGGGAAGACCTGAGCAGCTCACACTGTTTGGGCTGAGCAATACTCAGAGATGGTATCACTGAGTTGCTGCTACACCCTGCCACTGGCCAGTCCCCTGCCCCAGCACAGCACTGTCCCAGGAGCCTCAGAAGACCTCGGTATGAACACCAGGTTTGTTCAGCAGAGCAGGAGAAAATCTGCTCAGGAAAAATGAAAGGATGAGATAAAGGATTAGCTGGAGGATGGGAGGAAAAGATTATTTTTAAGGATTATTTCTACTGACTCTTTTATCTCGAGGTGTCATCATTCAAAAAAGAGCAATATCATATTTGGCAAGTGTAATTTTGTCAGGTAAGAATGCAAATGAGAACACTCTATATTGCTGTTCTGGATTGTGCTATAAAACAAAAAATACCCATCCATCATTTTTAGCACCCAAGACTGGTAGCAGATGGTACTTGCTCAGGGTCTGTAACTGAGCTACTCAAACCACTGTTCCTTTTCACTGTGCTGCTGGTGGCCAAAAGCTGGGTGAGACCCACAGCCACACTGGCAACCAGCAGCAGGCAGAGGAGGTCTGCTGAAGCAGCTCCCGCTGAGCCCCAGGAGCCCAGCATCTCCAGTTTACTTCAATGACATGTCATAAGGCAGAGACAAGAATGATAAATTGCAGCAGGAACAACTGAACTCACAAATAACTGAGCTCCCCAGTGCTGCTGGAACATCAGCAGCTGGTATTGAAGGTCACTACACTTAGTTTTCCCTTTATTTACATATTCTCTCATCTAAATAATGAGTAGCAGGTGAAATGTATTTGCAGAGAGTTTGGGTACATTGCCTGTAGTAATGTAGTAGTATGGAGGCCTCCTCCATAAATTCCTCCTGCTGCACCCCCCTCTACCCTGAAGTTCCAAATCTACCCTAATTTGCCAGCACCCACCTTGCCTGCTTTGCTCACCCTGCTCCTGGCTTTGCCAAAGCAGAGGCACTGCCTTTCCCCGCACCACGCTCGTGAGCACCAGAGAGACCAGTTCCATTTCATTCCAGCATGTGCATGGAGTTTTGTTGCAATTTCAGCTCCAGTTTCGCTTTCCAAACACTCCCCTTCCAGCTGGGACAAGGATGCCAAGGATGGTCACCAGCACTTCTTGGACTCAAGTGGTGCCCAACAGGAGCATCTCCAGGAAGGAATGATTTGACCTTAATTCTGAGCTGTTTTGTCCTTGAGGGTGTTCCTTACTCAGCACTTGTGGGACTTCTTTGCAGCTTGCTTTTAAGGTTTGCCTCACCACTAAAGGTCAGCCTTGCTCATATTTCCGTGCTCAGTGTTGCAAAATACTTATTTGGCAGAAGCAGGGAGCAGGAGCAACCCCAGTATGGCAAAAAAATGGGGGGAAAAAAAAAGATTTTTTTTTTTTTACCAAACTAAAGCACAGTTCCTGGGATGTTTGAGTGAGGGGGCTGTTCAGTGGTAACCACCACCCCAGCATCATCCCTCTGGCTCCCCTTCCTGCTCCCGCTTCACCCAGCACCCCTCAAGGTTGGCAAGGATGGTGGAAGCACTGGGTGGGCACCATTCCACAGCAGGCAGCCTGAGGCAGGGGGGTCAGTAACCAAACAGGAGGGACAGTACCCATCTGGCTCCAGTGCCTCAGCTCCCACTGTACCCCACACACCCTTTGACACCAGACCAAAAAACCACATCCTTTCTGGTCCCATCGGTTTTGATATTTGCTAACTGCACTATAAAAGAGTAAATGAGAATTATATAAGAACATGCCCCCCATCAGCTTTTTTTACATTCTGAAAGTTCATTTCCTTGCTCTCCAATATAAGTTTGCATTTCCCAGCGTCACTAGGAGTCATTTCAACGCAGCATGGACATCACCGTATTGGAAAATAATTACAATGACAGATTTTGTTTTGCCATATGAGACTTTCCACCACTGAATCTAATTACTGCTGATACTTTACGAGCTCCTCCAGTACAACATAATTGCTGCTTTCTCATTTTATGAGAGAGAAATAATCAGTTGTCTGTTAAGGTGAGAAATATAAACAGCAATTAAATACCACAGCTCTCCAGCCCCTCCTGCAGCAGGCACCTCTCATCAGAAAGCCACCACAGAAGGAGGTTAAGCTTCATTTATTGTTTGCACCAATAACAAAGGGGACAGGGACAGAATAAGGAATCTTATCAAATGATCAATAGTTTTCTAGAGCTAACAAAATGCTTGTTTTAATACAGAGGAGCAGAAGCATCTTGCAAGCAAAGCAATTTGCTCATGGTGCTGATGCTGAGCACTGTGACAAGTCCTTTGCAGGATCTGGCCTCAGGGAAAAGCTGCAGAGACAACAGGCTCAAGCATCGAGGACACAAAACCATATTTGATTCCTACAAAAACCTGCTGCTTCAGCAGTATTATCCCTGAGCCAGTGCTTCTAAAGATATATTTATATATCTGTGTCTCCTGAACATCCTGACATCAGCACCGGGCCCTTGGTTACAGCATCGCACATGGAAGAGATGGAGCAGGAAGAGACCTGCATGGGAAAAGCTTCTGATGCTGTCTGGAAGTCACTCATATCTGAACACCAGAGACAAGTTTCTCTACCAGCTACAACAGCTTATTTTCAGGTTTTGGTTTGTTGATTTGGTTTTGGGGTTTTTTTGTGTCCTGTCCCATCCCCCTGTGTCGTGTGTGTCCCTGTCCCCCCCCCCCCCAATCCTTTACTTGAACAAAGTGCCTGCATTTGAATAATTCATTTTTGAGGTTTGTACCATTTTGTTCACAAAATCACAGCGTGGAGCGATGTTTTTCATTACATATTTCTTTGCCAGCTCCTCTCTAGGAAGGAGTCTTGCTCTGTTTGCTCACTTGCCAAAAGTCTGCCAGGTGGTGAAGGGCAGCACAGCCCATGGGCTGATGAGGGGATGCTGGGACAGCACTCCCTTGTCTGGCATTAGCCATCTAAAAGGGAAATGTCTGCATTTGAGTTGAAGAGTGTTGTCATCCTTCTACTGGAGGAAGATGCTTCCAATGCTCTGGATGTCTCTGGTTCCCTCCACAAGATCATGGTGGAGGTGACCAGCTCAGGTTTAGATAAATAACCTTTACCCATTGCAGTTAAGACAGGTGAATCCACAGGTTGCTGAATCAAGGAGGGAAAAAAATACTCATATGAAGGCAGTGGATTGGGACTATGAATACCCATTCTGCTTCTCCTGCAGATTTCTTATGCCAGGTAATACCAACATGCTCAGATGCCTAGTTTATAAATAAGGAATAACCCACCATTGCAAAATACTGGGAAGAATTAGTCATATATATTAACATCACATCCAAAAAGCAGTGGTGGAAGGCATCACAAATAGCAAGCTGGAGTGAATTACTGAGATATCTTTTAGCATAAGATGTATTTAAAATACATAGTTGGCAGATCTGACTGCCTGAAAATTTCCTAATAATGAATAAAAGTGAGGCATGAACCAATTCAGCAACATAATTAGAAAAAAAAAAAAATTACTGTTGTCATGACTGTTTTTATCCTCTTATAATGTTGATAAAAAATTCACAATCACTTCAGATAGATCAGTGCTTGGCCAAAACCTTTAATCTTTAGTTCATTAAGGAAAGATATCAACTTTTGAAATATGTCTTCACGTTCCATGCTGCCCTCCTCACAAACATTCAAAAGGATGGATTTCAACCAAGCAAGGAAATCAGGCTCTTTACTCAGCAGCCAGAGGGGAGAGAAATTTGCTGCTTCCCTTTCTAACTGTTAAAACTTCTTATCATTACCGCATCTTTAATTTGAGTTTCAACTTTTGCTTCAGAGATAAATGGGAGATTTCAATTTGGATTACTCAGTGGAGGGCTAGAGTTGAATTAGGAAGTCCTTACAGATGGCTGGAAAAAGCAAAACCTCCCTCCTTGGCTTGGTTCTCTGGTGCTCACCAGTGAAGAGGAAGACTGTTTTCCTCTCATTGTGACACGAAAGGAGAATGCAAATACAGTTGCAGGTGGAAGTGGGAGAAGGAATGATTATCCTGAGACAATAAATATCACTGATACCCCCCAGTTACTTTATTAAGTAACATAGAAAGGACAGGAAAATGGTTCCAAAGGAACAAGAGCTCTGTAAACACTTGTCTCCTCCTGGTAAGACACCAGATGAATGACGCACCTCTCAGTGGGTATGTTTATCTGGTACATCAGCTCAGATTTTCTAGGTATTTATAAATAAACTTCAATATGCTTCTTGATCAGGGCCACTGTCTAGTTGTCCATTAATAAAAGTAGCATTAAAGTACCTGGTGGATTTTTTTTAAGAAGCTAAGGGTGCTCTGCCCATATAAAATAGGACATCAAGCCTGGGTTTTGGTGCTTGCATGATTCCCCTGTAGTCCTTCAGACAGCCCTCTAGTTTCTAACACAGCAGCTGAGCACGAGGGCCCATCTTTCTGGAACTCAGGATGCCTTCCAGCATGACAGCTGTACGCAATGGCACGTATGTGTTCTGTATGTAACATACGTAGTCTGAAGTTTCCAAAAGCACTCCCAATGACACTAACAAGAACTCATGTATTCAAAATCCCACCCAGGAAACCCAAGGGCTGTGTTGTCTGAAGACAGATGGAGCCCCTTCATGGTTCAGGCAATGCCATGGCACAGCCATGGCTGCCTGTCAGACTTCAGAAGGGTACCGAGAAGGTATAGTGCTCTGCCACAAAGACTCTGTGCCACCATCTACAGCACATGACACTGGCACCTTGGTTCACAATCTGGTCAAGCTGTTCAAGATTCATGTGCTGTTAACATGAAAAAAAATCCACTGTAGTCACATTGCTGCAACAACCCATTTACCACACAAATGCAACAGGACAAGGAGACAACACTGCTGACTAGGATGAAGACCTTCAGATGTAGATGCTCTGTTAAAATAACATTTGCCACGTTCGTGCCGAGCCCATAGATCACAAGGCACAGGAAGGAGGACTCACCCTTTTGGTGTAGTCCATCGCCTTCAGTATGGAGAGGTTCAGGGTCTCCAGTGAGGCTAAGACGTCCTCGTAGTCTCCCATATGATCAGCAAAATAGTCTGGGAAAACAAAGAGGGACAAAACGGGAACAGTTGATGTAACAACACTTCAAGGCTATATGACACAGCAAGGTCTAGTCATTGGTGGAAAATAAAAAAAACCTGAGAGGTTGGTTTCGGGTATATTTTTATATTCTATATCCTGATCCAAAGTCACAGCTTGTCCTGCACTAATGGCAAGTAATGCAATTCCCATGAAGTTTGGGACCATTGTAAAAAAGAGATGTAAGGCACAGTAGCTCTCATTGAAAATAACTAAAGAGGTGCTTTATTGCCATGTCTACTGCATTTGACCATAGCTTTGCTCTCTCCTTCCTATTGCCAGCACGGAAGGAGAAGTCTCAAAAGAAATTCCCTTTCCCTCGACGGGCTGAGACCGGCCTTACATCTTCCCCTACATTCCCATCACATTGGCACCCTCAGCCCACAGTCACATCTTGCACAGACTTCTGAGAGCAAAATATGTCCCAAAAGGAAGAGAATCAAGCTGTGAACTGAAAGCGCATGTTCTCTGTGGAGGAGTCCATGCTTTCTCCATACCATCCTCCTCCCTCCTGTGGGAGGGCTGATCCGCACCAGGCTGCACCACCACAGCCACAGCAGTGGCCAGATGCAATCCCAGTCACTCTTCACTGATGTAAAATTGAGCCAAAATCGGAGCATCCCCACGCGGCTGATGGCTCCATGACATATATCAGCCCTGGTGCAGTTTTGTGCATGAGATATGGAGTCCTGAAATCCTCTGTTCATGAAGGAAACAGAAAGAAGTGGAGGCTGGTGGTGGCAAGGTGTGCAGCGTAGATGTGAAGTCACCCATTTTCTGTGTGATTGACACAGATGACAGGTAAAAGCTGTTCCTTAAAAGCCACTGGTGCTGTTCCTTAGCACTAAGACATGAAGCTTCACACCGAGGTGACATCTCTGTGGAATGCAACAAGACATGTACTCCAGGAAACAATCCCACTAATTAGGTTCTCTTGGCTTAATTAGAAGTGCCTATGTCTATTTACAGCCCAAGAACATATCCAAGGGAAGAAGATTTTGGCAGAAACTGGAATGTCACAGCGTGATTGACAGCAGCTGTTTGCTGTTCCACAATAAACCAAACAGCTTATTCACACTGCACTGTGTTTATTTGTGTTATTCTTATTACTTGGGAAAGAAAAACTGAGCAGATCTTAAGGGCAAAGATTTTTTTGTGAGTTCTGAAATAAAAGGCTGTCCCCACGTATCTCTGGAGAAATGAGCTGCTGCAGGCAGAGCACAGCCCTCAAGACTGACCAAAGAGCACCTTGGAGGAAAATGGTGTTGTCCAAACCAAAATAGTCAGTTCTACTCTTTTAGCCTTATTTATTCACCTGGACATCTGAGATCAGCTCTTCCTATCCTATCTTGCTCATGGCTTCCACACATCTGTGAAGAGCAGTGGGATCGGCACTCAGGAGATGAGCACCACTGCAACCCAGTGCTGGTGTGGGGTGTGGTGGGTGCCCCCCAACCACCTCTCCCCAGCAAAGCCATCGCCCACCACTCTGGTAGCCTGCAACAGGTCTCTGTGCCTCTCCTGTTTGTTGAGTACACCTCAGTTCACTGGACATCTGGTACTGCTGGATGCAATGTCCATGTTTCATTTAAACTGAAAGGCAGCAGGTACAATTTGGTAGCTGCACTCACATTTTCGGGGCATATTAAGCACTCCCAGCTGTGACTGGGAGCTCCTCTGGGGGTGAGAAACTACACAACCATGTTTAAGTCAGTTTAGGTACTGGTGATTATTGTATTTGTTGGCAGAAGAAAATCCAGAACTTCTTAAGATGCTACCTGGTGCTGTTTAAGGCAAATCAAATTTCTCATGTGAGCTGCAGGGACCAAGAAATCCCTTTTAAGGTGCTCTTGACATCTTACAACACACAACCCATTTCAAAGGAGAGACCACAGCTCCCATTTAGCCAAAATGTGGTTTTCTGTTTCAACTAATACTTAAAAGAGTAGCAAGCAAATGAGTAACTGGAGGCAAGGCCAGGTATTCAGCAGATAACGAATCTAGGCAGGATCTCGCACTGATTGTACCTTCCTCCAGCTTCCTGCGGGAGGTGATGAGTTTATCTTCCTCCTTTCCTGGCAGCTTCACCCCCAGGAGAGGCAGTGAGGTCGGATCATGCCAGAACAGTCATCTGATTTTCTGATCAGATGGATGGAGAAAGCAGGGTGGGGCCAAGCAACAGCATTACTACCCCTGTATTTCCTGGCAAAGTTGACAGTCCAAGCTGGGGGGTTTTGGTTTCCTGGGTCAGCTGGCAAGAATACCCAGCACAGTGAGAAAGGAGCTATGGGAACAAGCCCATCGTATCACCTGCAAACCAAAAAAATTTTATGGAAGGCTTAGTTTCTTGCATACTAAAAGAACATGAAGCAGGGATAACCAGCCAAAAGTTGGCTGCAGGCATGAAAGCTTAAAATCCTGGGGGGTGTTACGGTGAAAAAGGCAGGCTGTGGGTAGGGGTTAAGTAGGGGTTAAGTATACCAGGAAGAGAGATAACCCAGGCAATGTCCTGGTGAAAGCAAACCCAGTCTGTGATGAACAGAGAGGCCTTAAAAGTGTTGGGAATAATGAGTAACCTCCTGGAGCTGACACAGGCACCCTGGCAAGAGCCTTTTTGGCTGCACAACACACCCTCAGACAGACCTTTGAAGGCTCTAATTAGTGGCAAAGTGATGAAGGTAAATGGTGAAGACCTGTGCCAAGGTGGTTTTATAAGTTCTTCAACATCCTGACATGGGAGGGGAGGAGAATAGACAAGTGAACCCTCTGAAAGGCCACAGATCTTTGTCTCCCCATCTCCTCCTGGGGTGCAGGAAACATTTCCCAAAACCTTGTGTCCATGGAGAAATACACCCAAGTGAGAAGCAGGAGCCTGGTGCACAAGTCACCTCCCATTGAGGCATCGCCCTTGAGAAATCCCATCAAGAAATATTCCCTTTCTAGCCAAGGTGTGGGTCAAAACTTTATCATAGCTTGTCTTTCCAGGCTGTAATTTCTGCAAGCCGTGGGAGGTGCAGCGGGGGTGGTGTACGCCTTAGGCATTCTGCTGGGAAACACGGAGGTTTGCCTAAGGAGAAATACATTATGGGTATTGCAGAGGGATGCTGGTTTATTGAACTTCAGAGCAGAGCTGGAGGCCATGACACTGCCAGAAATTAAATTCTGGCTTGTTATTGAAGGGGAAACAGGTGCTCCACTCAGCTCTGACCCTCATTGTGTTGCAAGAAAATGTAGAGAGGTTTTGCCAATTTTCCCATAAAATAAAAAGTGAAGCAGCAGAAGTGCTGAGACCCCCCAAGATCTGCAACCAGCACAGCCCCACCAGCTTTGTAACAGGATTCATGCAGCCTTCGAAAGCGCACGTGCACATCGCAATTGCTTTTCTCCCGAGCGAGGGGCTGCACTCACCACACAGCTCCTTGGTGTCCACGTTGCTGGAAGATGAGGCAGAGGAGGAAGCAGGAAAAAAAAAAAAAAAGAGAAAGGAGATTTTAACATGAAGGACAGATGAAGACTACAGTTAGGATTTCTTTAGGCTCAACCCCAGACACCCACCTGTAACATCACCCAAACCCTCAGCATCCCCAGCCACCAGTGGGGACAGCCTAAGGAGAAGGCAATGGCTGGTGCCACTCAGGGCACTCACACACCTCTGCCTTGTCAGCATGTGCCCTGTTGGGATGAATTCACATATTTTGGGTATCCCTCGAGGAGAAAATGGGGACTTGTGCCACCCTCCTGAGGGTGGACCTGGGTCTGCTGGGGACCCTGCCTGCCTAGCACAGCAACTCCTCTGCCTTCCTCACAAATATCCACTCTGGTAAGGCACCTGATGCAGCTCAGGAATGTGTTTGCATCCAGTTGCTCAGAATAAAAATTTACTTTTCTAGATGGATCAATTTTCCTGATTTTGCCCTTGCAAAGCCCCCATGGGGCTGTGCACTGTTCCCACCCGTGACTCCCTTCGGGTAAAATTTCACACACTTCTTAATACAGGAACATTTAGTTTACGTAATGACATCTCAACAGACAGCCTGCTTGGGAAATAAAGATTGCCAATAATCTCTTTGTGCCTCAAATTCCCACACAACTAAGCACTGGAATGATCTCTTAATAGAATTATATTTTATCAATCCATTTATACCCTAGAAAGCTATTTCTTTAACTACACTCATCACTGCTCTGTCTGACCTGTCAACATAAGCAGATTAGGGAAAGATATGTTTTCAATACTGCTTTCAGCAGCAGCATCTTCCCACAGCCCTGCCCTGGATCTCAAAATCCACCAGACCACTCGCCTGTGCCCTGACCAACAGGTCTACTCCCAGCCTGTCTGTGACCCGCAGCTTTCACTCTCTGCTGGCCATCTCTTGGGATGGGATAGCCTTCTGAAGGGAGGATGCATGGTGGGAAAGCATTAATTTGGGGTTGCTCTTCATTGCCAAGGCCATGCTTGAGCACTGCCATTGAGGATTGATGACAAAAAGCACAATGCCTTTGCAGCAAGCTGAAGTACCCAGAAAAATCTCGTTTCTGTTGATATCTTGCTACCTTCTGCAGCAGACTCAGACCCTATGTGAGCAGAGCAGCCTTGCCAGGCTGCATGTGGCAGCAGGATGGGCACAGGCTGCATTTCCCACTCAAACAGCATTATCAAAAGAGCTTCTGCTTTAGCAGAGAGACTAATAACATAAAAGATTTTTCTTTTCTATTTAGGCTCTGCCTGAGAGATGCAAGTTCCTGCAGCTTGCCGACCCTGCTGACCTCTCCCTAGATGGAACTAGATGAAGTTTAAGGTCCCTTCTAATGCAAACCATTCTATGATTCCATCCCCCAGACACTTGACAGCAAAGCAGAAACACATGTGTCCACTGGTGTTGCCTGGGGAGGAAATTCCCCAGATTCACAGTGACACCCATGCCAGGGTTCTCCCCAAAAGCAGAGCCTCAGGTGATGGTACTGGTTTCCCCTTCATCACCACTCCTAAGCTGTGGGACCTGCCAGGTGCTGGAGGCAAAGACGAACACCTCAATCCTGTGAGATGTCAGCTGCCAGAATGGTGTCACCTGACCTGCCTCATGCTCTAAAAAAAGCACATGTTACCAAGTCACATGCTCTTTTGAGTAACTTGTGTCTGTCACGGTATAAAAAAAGTAATCTCTTGTCTCAGACACCTTCGTGGTGCAGGATACATGGTGTGACAGCTGCTGGCAGCAAACATGCTGGCACAAGCCCCAGCCAAAGGTGCGGGAGATGCATGCATCTCTCTGCAAAGTGAGCTTTCCCACTATATCTTAATTCCCTCGGAGACTTATCATCTCTCAAACCTTGGAGTTACTTCACTGAATCCTACAAAATCCACTGGGAATGCAGCAAGTTCAGTTTCCCTGACTTGAGGTTCTCATGGCCAAATCTACTGAATATGCAGATCAAAAATGCTACCCAAAAGAGCCAGCTCCTGACTGAACAGTCCACACCCCTTGGCAGCATGGGATTGTTAATATGCAGCCCCAGAAACTCACAGGCAGAGAAAATTCAGGTGGGAGAAGAAACCCAGAAAATGCATTTCTGACACTAGCACAGCCCCATGCACACCTAAGGCCCACAGCTGGTCTTTCATTAAAGCTCTCACCAGCCTGGGAAGTCAACTGATACTCCCAAGCCCATGCACAAGAATAGTTTTCACATCAGCATCACCTACAAAACGCTCCCGTAAGCCACAAGAAATTAAAAACTGCAAAAAGTAGTTCCCATTTTTTCAGAAAAAACAAACAAACAAACAAACAAAAAACCAAACAAACAAAAAAAACAAGTAATCATCTTTCAGCTGCCAGAACACTTGGCTGTGAATTAGCTTTTAATTTTAAGCATTCTTACATTACTAGTATGACTAATTAAATAACTCATTGAAGCAATAACTCAACTAACTAAGCAGAATATAATAATGCTTAAGTGCAACTTTAAATTAAGAAATCATTAAAAATATCTGTGTTATACAGATTTTTTTCTGCACAGTAGAGGCCACATCTATCTGACCTCTTTCCATAACAAAAGGCTTTCTTTCAAACTTGGGGCGGGGGATGAGACAGGACAGGGGATGACGACCCTACAAGAAAATCTATGTCTTTTTAGTTTCAGGGCTTTTTTTGTGTTTTCTACTCAATGAAACTGTAATGTGGAGCAGCATAACCTTGCATCCCCAACCTTACTGGGGATGTGCACCCTCAGAGATTGCTTTCCAAGGCAAAGATACACTTTGGAGATCCTCCATTTGCTCTTGGGACCTAATTTCTGTGACAGAAATACAGGCCAAACACGAGAGCTCAGCTCTCAACCTAGAGTATATTCTGAAAAATCAGAGTCCAAACCATAAACTAATTTGGCCACCAAAAGGACTGTTGATTGCTCACCACCCACCACCATTTAAATACACTGGTATAATTTGACCAAATGAACATATGGGTAATAGGGAAATAGTTTTTCTTGCTGGTTCATATCCAAGTATTTCTAAGATAAAGAAAAATCCTCAAAGCATGATACTCCTCCACCATACATGGGTGTTGAAAGAGCAACAACCACACTGCAAGAGCGTCTCCTTGGGGGGCTTAAGTGAATTTGCCCAGAGTATAATTATTGCTGCACAACCAGCAAGAGGAGGAGGCTGCCCAGGGCATTCACTGGGCCTCCTGCATTCTCCAGAGAAATATGTTTCTCCCCCCAAAACCCCGCCAATACTAAAATGCAATTTGATGAGTGCCTGAGTTAATGGGGATCCCTGGGAAGACACCTCTTTGCCTTGCTGTGTCTTTGATGGCAGGTTATCCAGTGGATAGATGACTTTCTGCTGCTCTTCCATTGTCCCAGCTTTTCTTTCTTCTCTACCTGACTTCCCTGAAATGTTGCCCTCTTTGAGACTTTCTCTCAGGGAATGGTAGGGTGGCAACACCAGACAGAGCACACTGCAGCAGGGTGGCAAACAACCCAGGGATTACAAACTCAAGCCAAGCATCCCAGCAGAGAGATATCTAGGATGTTGATGGTCCCCTATGTAACCTCCACGTGACAAGCTCCAGATACATCGATCCAGATTAGCCCAACACTTTGTTTAATCTAATCAGGATTTTCCAGCAGGAAAATAGTTGTTTCTGGAAATTTCCCACTGTGATTATTTGCTTTAGCTCAGTGCAGCCCAGTGCATTTCTCCAGGCTTCTCTTCAATTATAAAGAGGAGCAGAAAAGTTATCTCAGAATGGAAAAGATAATGTGGAGGAGCAGAGTGTGAAATTCCCTTCTTGGTTTCCAGCTCAGCCAAGGCGTCCCAGAGTCTCCCAACGGGTGGCACAACCGAAAACATAATGGGATTTTAGAAGTTGCAAATACATCAAAGTCTCATCTTCACAGTGTATTTCTCATGCAAATAGCTGCCTCGATGTGCTACTGAAATGCCACTCAACACCTGATCGGCTTCAGCTGAAGATAACAACCCTTCTTCTTGGGCAGATGAAAGCTTTGCATCAGCAGCCATACGGCTTAGTTGCTTCACCAGCACAGAAAATTGAGGGTTTTTTTTCTGAAATCACGTTCTACTTTTATTTCCATCTTCTATTCCCCGCTTTGGATTTGCTACAAGGCTTCAATTGATCACGGAAACAAATTATCCTCTAGCATTAGACACCTGCAAAACTAATTTTCATTTAGTAAAGACTAAAAAACAACATGTGCAGCTGGAATGTATTATTATATCTGATGATATGCCTTCTAGTCCCAGCAGCAACAGTGCTGTGTTATTTCAGCACCTTAGAAGTGGAAAATGTACATCCAGATGCCTACCAAGGGGCCACAGATGGTCACTCTTGATCATTAGTTTCTGAACTCAGAGAAACATTTTTACACAAACCCCAGAGTGAGAGGAATTATTCCAGACAGAGCATGAGAAATATCAAATACCGGATGGCAGCCAGGAGCTGAATATCTTTCATTCTAAGGAACTAAACAACTTTCCAAACCCTTTATCATAGTCTTCTGGAGAACCCTGTTAAATCCTTCCTGAGACTTAACCAAGCACCTCCTTCATCTGCCCACTTGGTTTAAAAAAAACCAAACCACCAAACAACATCCATTCTTATGGTATGAAGTAAAAAAAAAACCTTCCAAAATCCGAGGTGCCATATGCAAAGAGAGCATAAACCATATGCCAAAGCTGTCCACAACCAGAAGAGCATTCAGCCAGCTGCAGCTTCAAATGACATAGGCAGATAAGTATTCGTAACATATGTCAGCTTTGGCTTTAATTTCCTTAGCTGTGGCAAGTCAGGGCTCTGGTGCCCATCTGGCTCTTACTTTAAAGGATGGTCTTCATCTCCTGCCAAATGACCCTGTTTCCTGTATGAAATAAATTTGAAATGGATTTTGCACTGTGCTTTAGCAGGAATAATTCCAAGGTGCATGTACTGGCACAGACACACTTGCCCTGCATAAGATTCAGTACAACCCATAAACAGACTGAGCAGTGGGACTTCAATAAACCAGCAGGTATTTTTCATTCAGCTCTGCTTTTTCCATCAGGAAATAGGAGTGCTGCCTATTTAAACACCCAGAGTGGATGGAGGAGAGCCCATTGCACAAGCTGATACACTCCAGATAGATGTTTCCCCCCAAAATCCATGTTACATGAAACCAGGTGAAGCTTTGCAGAGTCCATATGGATCACCACATAACCAGGACACTTCCAGCACTGGAGCACAATGGTTTACATTAAAACACCTATGGGGAACAACTCCCATGGGGGATCCTGAAAGGGAAAGAAATTCTGCCTTTGCCAAAGCAAAACTAATAACTTTATTCTCCCCTTGGCACATGCTCCATCACTGAGCACCTGGGGAGCACACTGGGGGGGTCTGAAAGCACAGCAGTGAATGATGTTTTTCTCTGAAGTGCTGGTACCACAATGAAGAGAAAAAACTAGGGACAAAGAATTGCCCAGAAACAGAGAGAAGCAAAAGGAGAATTTTGCATGAAGTTTTAACATATAGATTTTGTATTATGAAGGGCCTCTTCACCTATGATGTGTGATTTGGGATTGGAACAGACTCTAGGTACTCTGGGACACAAATTTCTCCTCTACTTGCCCTTGTTATCGGCAGAGTTTTTGTTCACCAGTTTGAAAGCTGAAATCTAGTGTCCCCAAGGATGAGTCTCCCACCTAAACCCGGGGTGAAGGTGTTTCCTGATCTTTGCACAGCCTCCCCCTTCTTTTCCATACTGCATGGCCACTGTCATTAATGCCGCTCAGCAAGACCAAAGATGAGCAGCAATGCAGCTGCACACCAAACCCATATTCAGACCCACTGAATATTAATATTTTTACATAGCTTTCTCTGTGGCTCCTTGCCTTGATAAGCCATCTGCATTCCCACTAATGCAGACACTGCCCAGATCCAGTTTTCGAACCGTAAGCCCACGTTCACTGGAAATGCTGGCATGCAAAGCTGTGTTCTCTGCACAGTGTACTTAGCTCTGGAGCACTGGGGCAGCAGACTCCTCAATATAAGCCAGGAATCCACAAAACACTGATTTTTTTCCAGGTAAACTGAACTGACCTTCAGTACAAACAAGCACGATAAATCTGGCAGGCTCAAGATAAAACACACTCCTTTACTCATCCTGCTTCAAGGCTGTTCCCTCCCTAGGCAACAAGTCCCTGTGAAGTTGCTGCAGTGTCACACAGGGAAGCCAGGACAGACCTGCTCTGACTGCAGAAAGAGAGAGAAACCATGAGGTTCTGGTTCCTGGCTGAGCACCAGCAGGCAGGGCTGTCACTGCCCAAACCAGACAAAAAGCATCTCGGATAACCACACCAGTGGTTTCAGTGTCACCAAAGATTCTCCTTTAAATGACCTTCTAGCATGATGTGGAAGACTAGCAGGAGATCTTCACTCCCTTCTTATCTTCCATGGGGAGCCCCTGGGCAGATCTGTGAGCATGGCTGGTGACTCTCCTGAGTCATTCACACCCTCAGCAAAGTGCAACATGGCCTTATGGCCACCTCAGAGCCCAGAGTGTAGGGTTTACCAGCAGTCCTGCTCACTGGCATCCTTCCCATCGTGCCAGAAGATGCTCAGAGTTCATCTTGGAGCATCTTTCACACCTCTGCAGTAAGGTGTCTGTGTTACAAAGGCTATTCCAGCTCCGATTGCGAAGGAAAAGGGAGGGAAAAAAAACCCAAAAAGGACAGTTAGCACTGAATACTAACTCCTAATTGATTTGTCATGACCCTGAATCCCACAGGTGGGTGGCACACACTGGGGAGGCAACAGGTCCAAAAAAGCCTGGATCTGCTCCAAAAAGCCCGAGATACCCAAGTGCAGATGTCCTGCTGGCAGCGTGGTGCAGAAAGGCGGTTGCCATAGCACTCGGCGTGAGCAGTAATTAGAGATATGGGAGGATGACGTCTCTTCTCTAGTCAATGACCCACAATACAATTGCATTTTCCTTGTAGCAGTAATAAACCTCATAAAAACAATGCAAAGAGGGTATTAAACTTGTTAAAGAGAATCTCTGAAGTCCAAAACCATCAAAGCCAAGGTACAGACACAGCAGCCAAAATGATCTGTACTCCCTGTGACCTTGTCTCAGCTGCTGACCTTCTCCTATGGGATCCATGGCAGATCCATGCTCTCCTGGCAGAGCCCCTTACCTCTGCCACAGTTTCACACTCGTCACAGTCCTTAAGGAAAAGCTTTTGCTGTGGATTTTCCTGAGTTTGGCGAAGGGAAAACTCTTCTGCAATGACAGACCAGCTCCCTCAAATGATCCCACCCCACCCCCCCAGGTCCCAGTCCCCCCCACCTAGCCATAGGCGAGGGCTGGGCATATGGCATAAGGTGCAAGGAGCACAAGGCTCACGGACACACTCTGGGGCTCGGTTTGATGATATCGCCTGCTAACAGCAACATGCCTCATTTTGCTGCTAAAATCAGCACAGGCACTTTGTCAGGGCAGGAAGGGTTAAACACCCCTTGTTTGCAATACACTCTTTCTGCAGCACAACTCCCAGAGATGCTGTTTCCTTTCAGGGAATTGATAGCTACATACAGATAGAGACCATTGCAACATAATGCGTTATTGGCCTGGTTTCTCATTCGTAAAGACTCCCACCTGCCGCTGTATTTCAAGGCCAGTTCAGCTCCTCACTTCCTTGGCATACTGATTTATTCTGCAGTCACAGACACTTAGGAAGCATCAGGTGGTACCTCACGCCAGCCTGCCCTGTGCAAACCTCCACGCAACCTCATTTCCTACCTACAGCTGCAGGTCACAAATAGCACAGTGAAGACCCTGGGTGCCTCTCCCACCTCCTCAGAAAGTCCCGAGCTACAATCCACCCTTGATGCAGAGCAGATGCTTTATTTCATCAGTACTTTCAAGACAACCAAAACAACATCTCCTAAATGGAGAAGTATTTGACAGAACAAAACAGCCAGCTTTAATCATCAAGATAAGCAGCTGAAAATGGATAAAAATGAAACAAACGGTCTGAATGCTGTTGGAAAACACACTTTAAGCTCTGGCTAGTTAAAAGAGAAATAAATGTCACTTTCAAAAAAGGCAGGGACAATAAACTGGCACCTGCAGAGTACCAGACATTTGTTTGTTCATTCATCAGCAACTGAAATATGGCATTGCAGGCTGTCAGCTGGTGCTAGACCATTTTGCTTTGTCACACAGCACAGGAGCCGGGGTCTGGGTAACACCAATAAGTCAGGCTGAGCATTGGTGAGGCTCTGCCCTTCCTGCCCTAGCGCTTCTATAAATAAACATCAAAGATGCACCATAAAGTGCTGATCAAATCCCCAAACTCTGTAGATTGCAGGGGAAGCCCAAGGCAGAGATGTCCCACTACTGCTTTCCCTGCCTGCCCTCTGCAAAGCAGGCTGGGGACACCACAACCTTCTGCAACTCATTTCTGGACAGAGAGATCTCACTTTTCCCTCGCCTCTGTATTCAATTTGTCCGCCCAGGATCTGCATGTTAAGAACAAAAATTGATGGAGTTTCTGCCCATGGAGGAAAATTTGAAGTGATTTAGACATGTTCCTCTTGCATCTCTCTCTCTGTACCTTGTAAGGCCATTTCATAGGCTATTAAAAATAATCAACAACCTGTGGATAGAACCTCTAGCCATTCACTTGCAAAAGAAAATCTCTTGAAACTCTCATAAAATCTCTGAACATGACAACACAAATAAAACACCTGTTTACAGTGCAACTGATATGCTGAAAAATCTATCAGTGCAGTGCCCTGATTTACTGAGCTTAATCTAACAGCTGGTTCCAAAGCACAGTCATCACTTTAAATAAAACAGACATTTGGTACCATACTAAACATTTCCAAATCTCTGAGTGAGCCAAATCCTTCATAAATTGTATCTAAACCCTCAATTTATTTATTTATTTATTTATTTATTTTTTTGGCAGGGGGAAGAGGATGAGGGGTGGATGACTTGACCTTGAAAATATCACTCTGCCCACAAGTACTTCAAAGAAAAGAGAAGGCAGGTTTAACTGCAACCTACAAGTAACTTACCTGCTGGGAGGGATGGCACTTCCAAATGTATTAAGTTGCTGATCATTATATACACACCCAGGCTCAATATATATACTAAATATATATAGTGGCTTATATCAGGTCTTGTTTAATTTGTCCCCAGACAGTGCCAAGCAAAATGGGGACTCTAATCCTCAAAGGATGGGCTGTACACATCATGGCCAGCACAGAGGTGGCACTGATGAACCCTTTGCTCTCAGGGTATTTCCACTAACTTCACTTTGGAAACATAGCATGATTTTCAGTGATATTTCCATCATGTTACTTTGAGATAATGTATTGTTTAGTTTTGGCATCCTGGTCCCAGGCAGAGCCAGTATCTTCAGCCTGCATCCTGCATCACAACCTGCTTTAAACTGAGCTCTTCATCTTGCACGTGCATTTCACAAACAGTAGATACAGGAGTTGCAGCTGAGTTAAGAACACATCAATTTTGCTGTCAGACTTGCTCAAACTGCTCAGCGTTCAGATAGACTTTTAAATATAAGCTGTTAGGGATGCATTTGGACAGCTCTGTAACATCAACTCGATTGCTGGGATAGTTACTGTGGCTCTTTTGGTTTTATGTAATAAAGATCCCCTGGTTGCAAGAAAATATTAAGAAAACCCCAGACAAACAGGAAGGAAAAGATTGTTTTCAACCTATGATGCTCATTTATGAAATCACCACATAGCCTTCCTGCCATGGAGTGCTTGATAAAGTGCTTTAAAAACCAAAGAAACAGTTCTCCAGCTGACCTCCTGTACACCACTCAGCCTTTGAGCCCACAAGTGTTTTCCCAGTCTGGCCAGTTCAATGATATTTTCCCGTTGCTTTGTTAAAAGCCAGCAACCTCCAGAAGTATGTGAACTTGCCTCTGTTGCTTGGCTCTCTTGTTTCCATCAAAAGGAGTAGTTTGTGCATGTTTTTAATCTCCCATTATTTCTTTTAGCCCAGTTTTCAAAGCAAGCCATTAAAACAAATAAATACTCCTTCTTTTCTTTGGGGGGGGTGGAGAGGGTGTCTCAGGGGATTTTTTGCACAAACTGCCAAGAGTGTGAATCAGTCAGAACTGGTCTTTAGAGATGAACAAACATTTAGTTTTTTGTGTATTTCTACTTGATATGGAAGCCTGGACTAATCTGATTTCTATTTGTAATCTCTGTGATACTGAACTGCAAAAAGAGACAGGGAAAAACTAATTGTTTGGAGCTCAGCTGAATGATTTGCTAATTGCCAGAAGCAAATGGTAAGACATTGAGAGCATGAGTTAAAATTAAATCAGCTTCCTCCTCCTCCTAGATTTTGCAGATATCTTGGTTCTCACCACAGTTGTCTTCAGGACAGGAAGAAATTATCACAACAAATGTGCAGATTTCAATATGTGACACACAACTGGAGGGAATTAGTAAAAGAATAGTAAAACAAAAAGTCCCTGTACTCTGTTGCCTTTATTTTCCCAATATCTTAGTTTCTCATGTATTCTCTTCTCTTGCTGCTGAAAAATGATCTAAAAAACCCTGTCTCCAAATGCAGTCCCAAGGCAGACAGCTTGCTCTGCCTACCAAGCAGCAGTTGGACATATCGACTGCTTGATCGCAGTACCTTATGCACAATTATTCAGAAAAAATACACATATAAATTTGTAAGACTGCAGCTTAAATCAAAATGCTACAGTCTCTCGAATGCCTACATCACTCAAACACAAGCAGCTGATTAGAATGAAATATCTTAGTCACTTTTATTATTTTAATGCAAGATCTTGATCTCTTTCCATTTCCTAGAAAAGAAAATCTCTGGTGCAGAATGGCCCCGCATAATCTGAAAAATAAGAAGCTGATCCCCAGTCCCAGCTAGAAAACACTGCAGTGTGATACTTCTCTGCTCTGTTTGCACAGATAACCTTCCCTCAAACCTCACCCTCCACAGCAAACACCAGCCTGCTGCTCCCAGCTCCTTGCTGCCAGCATTAAACAAGTTCCCTCCAGGGACTCTGCCGAGAGGCTGCTGGGAAAACACCTGGGAAATATGATTAGAAATAGAAAAATGTTCTCAAATGTTTTTTTCAAGTAAGTTTCTGGGCAGAATTTCCAGTTTTTTATTTCTCCCAGTGACCTTCCCAGCGAGGGATTTTTTTGAAAAGCCCCTTTTCTTTGGTGAGCCTGAGATGTTTTGTAGCTCTATCAGCACGCAGCTGCTGAGCACTAGCTTTGGCACCAAGTGTTTCTTCACTTATGCTATTCTTTGCTCTACTTTTCATTTAAGTGACATGTCAGCACAGAGAGGAATAAGCTAGGACTCGACAAACATCTTCTACATAAACAGAAAGAAGAAAATCCACTAAATGCCCATGTTCTCAAGAGCCAGAAATTAGAGCCAGACATATAATTGTAGTGCAATCATTTTGTCCCTTTCGGAAGGGACAAGAACTATCTCTTGAATCAGTTAATCAAAATCTCAGCTGATTGTACCATCCGTAGTTTGTTTCCCGGAGAGCTAATTGAGAACATTCAATATTCAAAAATTAAGTTGGCTTCAACAGGCACATCCATCTTCATAGGGTGAGCTTCACCTCCCAGACAAAACCGGCACTCCACTGAACCAGGTTTGCAATGCAAATAGCCAAGATTAGGCAGGGGGAGGAAAGAAAAAAAAAAAAAAAAAGGAAAAAAATACTCAATCCTATCATCATTGTTTCTTGCCCAAGAATTGGAAGTACTTGCTGTTCAACTTTGAGAGGACTGTACTGCAGAAGCCTGGAGCAAAGCATGAGCAGCATGAGCTAAAGCCCACAGTGGACTCTATCAGGTGGAGTCTCCTCACACAAAAGGACACCAGACCCCACACAGGTTGTGGGAAGGTGAAGAATCTCAGAGGGCAAGCCTGGGGGAACTGTGGTATCCAAACAAAGTGGGAACAGACATTTTCCACCAGAGGAAAATAATTACTGGAGCAGAAGCACAGCAGGCTGCTGCACAAATGAAGGTACTGAAGGTGTCCAGGTCTGAAGCAGGGTTGTGTGCTAGAAAGGAGTGTGTTGAGAAGCTCACGTTCACTTGTGATTCTGTGGAGATCCATTTCTGCCCAGATTATCAGCTGGAGCACAAGGTGTAGCTTTAACTTGCATAAATCAAGCTTCCTTGCAAGCAGTTCACTGCTTGCTGTTCACTCAGGAACAGATTTTGAGCTCCTTTGCCTTTGTCTCTGACTTCTCCAGGGTGCCACATTGCTCTTATACAACACTAAGCCAGGAATTTTCAGAATCAGGAGACCACCAAGCCAGAGAGTTGCAGGGCTGCTACCAAGACATCTTCCTTTTGCTCCTTTCATGGGAAACAGCATGACCCCCAACTACACCAGCAGCACCCTGCCAGCATCTCCTCCCACTCATGGCATGCTGCTCACCATCGTGAAACATTAAGCTTCATAGCCACAGGCATTAAGTCTTATGTGGTTGCACAGAGCCTAACAGAAAATAATCTTGCTCTCTGATTATTGATGCAATCAAAGTAAATGAGAAACAAAATTAATCCATGCAAGATATCAGCCCAATTTTGAGAGCTTTTGACCCCGTAAACACCCTGATGATGTCTGCAGAGGCTCAAAATTAGACAAGAGCTGGGGAGATTTTTCCCAGCTGAGTTAGGGGAGGAAGGGGCTTGGGGAGGCCAGGCAGGAGAAGCAGATGTTGCTGTTCTCCCTCCCTCTCTTCTCCTTAGAGGCCTCGGCACTGGCACCAATGCTCTGCACACCCACCTCCAGCTCAAAATACACACTGTAACCAGCAAGTCACAATCACAGGAGACACCTCACTCCTGCTCATATCCTTCATTAGTGTTAACACGATCTTAATAGCTTCTCCTGCACAATTAACAGCCAGTGAACTATAGACTTGACCCTCCTTGTTTGCTTCCATCAACCTTAAGTAAGTGGTGCTTGCAGCCAGGCCCTGAGGAGCAGCTGTCTCACCATGCCAGCCCAGGGCCAGACCCATCTCAGACAGTTTCTCTGCCCAGGCACCAGGATGTTCCCCCCCAGCAGCTCTGTTTGAGGTGGCAGGTATTTAAACACCCTGTGTAGGGCCAGCTACACCCCATCTCCCTGCAAAAGCAGCCCAAAACTCCCACCCTGTCTCCACTGGCACTGCAGGTCTCTCAAAAGGCTGGAGCTGAATACACATCTGGAAGGAGCATGGCTTTGTTGGCACAGTGCTTTCCAGGCTGACATGCTCTGCTTCATGGGGGGACTAATTAGCACAGGCAGAGAAGCTCATCAGCACGGTTAACCTGCTTCAGGGGTGTCCCTGCACAGCCATGTGTCCCCTGGCTCTGGGGCTGAACACAACTAGCTGCTCTGACCGCACCCCAGTACATCCCTGCACCCCAAAGCAATCTCAGATTACTCCGATTTATATTACGGCTCCTTGTGGTGTCTGAGCAGCCGAGGGGTTGGGGGAAGAAGGTGGCTCCATGTTTCCAAGAATGATGTTGCTCAGCATCTGAAAGTACGTGATCAATTTTCCCCTCCATCCCCCATCATCACCCCTCCGACCACTGCCCCAGGTAATGGCCATGTTGGGCAGGAGCCGGCATGCTGCTGAACACGGTGCAGGCTGGAGAAGCCCATCATCTGCAGTTCTCCATCTGTCACAATCCTCCAGCAAAAGTGACAGTCTGGGGAAGCTGTGAAGGGCTTCTGAGAAAAGATACGGCTTCTGTTAATTATCCTATATGCACACTCCAAGCTTTTTTAGTGTTTGCCACTGGAGAAAAGAGCTCATTTAGAGAGAGGGGGGAGGAAAATGAGGCAATTAAAAGAATAGCTATAAGCTTAGCGAAGAGATAACAAATGACAGAGAAGCAGAATGCTAATGCCATGTTCTTGGCTCCTTGTGAATGGACCCGTACAGCTCATTGGAGAAGTCCTGCTCTAGTGAGCAGAGCTCTCCCCAAAGGATTGTCCTCTGCTGCTATGAAAACTGCACAAGAGAGAAAAAGAATTTTTAAAATCCCCTGCCAGGACTAAAGTTGTTTGGCCAACAGCCACATTTGACCTCCTCCTGCTTTCACAAGGACTAAGAGATGCTTCCTTCATTCCAAGGAAGTAAGTACTGGCCCAGGGAGCTGGAAGAAGATGGGAACTGAACTGTGAGTCACACGTAGCAAGTTTCATCCAGTATTGCAGTAACATTTCAAAAGAGTTTCACCTGTTCATTTGTGACTCTAAAACTTGTTTGACTTTCCATTTGCAATTTTTTTTCCTTCTAAAATTGATGTGTGTTGTTAGAAAAAGAAAAGGTGTCGATAACTCTGCAAAGAAAACAGTATTTCCCCAGTGAATTCCAGTCTAACATTTCCAAAAGCCCTGTTCTGCCACTAAACCAAATATGTATATTCAAATATGTGTCTACATATCATACACATAATTTGTGTGATTCCAGTAGCACTGCTATCAATAGTAACATATTATTCATTCCCCATTAATCTTCAGGCAGCTCCCCATACAGCACTGCTGAAACCTCCTGAAATAGCAGCTAAAACCACTCGTGCAAACCCACCTAGCAACGTCTTGCTTTTGCCTCCTGCTTCAGTTAGGAGGAGGACAGGAGGGCAGTCAGTGTGAGCAAGAGAGAGAAAAACACCACTTGATCATCATTTGTAAGCAACAGCAGGTTTGTGAATATAATGTTGGAAAAAAAAAAAAGGGAAATTAAAAAAAAAAGTGTGAAATAGGTGACACATTTCACACGTTTCTGCTGTCAGATGAAATAACCAGCTATGATGGGACTTACAGCATGGTCCTCACACCCTGCCATTGATAGCAGGTTCTCTTATGGAGATATCTCTGGTAATAGAACTCTGGGGTGGGTGTGTGGAGGCCATGCCCACCGTGCCATATCATGAACCTCCTAGAGACACTTTCCAGACTGTCAGAAAAAGGAAGAAACCTCATTAATGCCCATGGACTTTTTAGGGATATCTCATTTTAGCTCAGCATCTTCCTAACCACACCTTGCTGTCAACGAGGTGTTTGCCTGCCAAGACCAAAGCACGAACTACTCCAGCTGCACCACATCACAACTGACACAGCAGCACAGCTACTCCTGCACCCATAGCCAACCTCATCTTCCCATTCCTCTGCTCAACATTTCTCCTTTCCACTGTCTTCCTTACTAAAGCAAGTCAAGAAACCGATAAAGACATTCATTTTATCTACTCCACTAAGGCAGTTCCTTGCTCCTAAAAATATTCCAGGAAATCAAATCAACATTTTGTAATTTCACTGGTAACAGCAATTACTAATAATCAGCAGGAATATAATTTTCTTCATTTTCTACTCTAGCTGCAATGTAATTTCAATAGCAAATTTTGGTTTGCACACTAAAGAAACATGATGGGCAGTAGGAGAAAAACAGAGATAAAATGGAGTATCAAAAGCCAGCCTTAAAAAGAAAGAAACTTCTATCAAATAGCAAATAGTTGTCATTTAAAATAGCTTTTTAGAAAGATAAAGTTAATATTGTTCCTATCTTCCCCTGTAGAATGGAAATGAAAGCTCTCCTCTCTATTCCTCTTGCTCAGAGGCAGCAGCATTCAGAATTACAACCCCAGTGCTCAAACATGCTGGAGGCAGAGTCCTTCCTGCCCAACTTCCTACAGACCCACCAGTTTACTGTGTGGAGAATCAAAAGACAGTGCAAGGTGATGAGCACGCATATCTCGAAGGATGGTACTAGATTCAAGACTGCAGTCAAGCAAAGCACCCAGTGTATAGTAAAAAGCATTTCTGCAAAAGAAAGCCCAGCTCTGAAATAGGCTTTCTGGAGATTGAGAGAGCTCTTGCAGATAAAAAAACAAGTGAGGAATATATTCTTCCCCCAACTTCATAGTTTTGCTGTAGGTGTCTATGCTTTCCAAATCAATAAACAGGTGCCATTTGCATGCCAGGATTTAACTTAGAAGGATGATCAACTCATTGCTTTTCTTCCAGCCAAGAATGGCAGATGCTACACTGCTCTGTGCGGTATTGGTCCCTAACGGGTATTGATGACTGGATCAAGCCAGCCTGGCAAAAGAAAAATATTACTGAATTGTGGGAACTCTTGCCATGCTCCGGAACTGCTCAGCAGGACCCCGCTTGCCAGCAGCACTGTTGCATGACATTTAGAAATGGCACATTTTCTCTCTGCCCAGTTTTTAAGACATCGCTTACAAATGCTCAGGGAAAGCTGCATATTCTCTACAATCCCCGAGCAAAAAGGGACCGTGGTCCAATTTGCCATTTCAAGAAGGCCAGAAGCAGCATCCACACACTGAGCCCATACACCCCAGGTTACACATCAGCTGTCTGCATCCTTTCCAAGGCCAAATGAAAGCTGATCAGCTCAGGCACTGCTATAAATTATTTCAGAACAGAGGCAGGTGAGCACCCAAGTAATAGAACCTATAAAGAACCCACCCAGGAGCATCACCTGGAGCTCGATAGATAGAACCACAAAACATAAGCAACCTGGTCTAGAGGGAGGTATCCCTGCCCATGACCATGGTAGTGGTGTTGGAATGAGATGATCGTTAAGGTCCCTTCCAACCCAAAAGATTCTATAACTCTATGATCTATTATCTACTGAGGAGGAACTTTTAGAAGGGATGGATCATTCCCAGCAAATTTTAGTCACACGATCACTTAATTTCCTTAGATTAATTATTCAACTAATAGCATTTACTGAGCTGGTCTGTGGTATTTCTGATCTCAGAATAAACTTTGGGAAGTGCACACATTGGAAAGACAGATTTTTGAGAATCTCACATTTACTTTGCTTTCAGAAATGTCTTCAGCAGCAGCCCAGGCACTGGGCTGATGAGTTTTATAGAGGCTGCTTTGGTGCCAGCACACTCTAGAGCAATCACTGCTTTCCAGGGGATCTTTCAGATGGGTGGCAAAGTACACGTCACTCACGCAGGCGAGACTCAATCTACCTGCTGCCAGAAAGCTTTATCATTAAAAAAAAAAAAAAAAGGTCTGGTTAAAGTGCTTGCTGAAAGACTTCTCATTTGAAATTTGATTCTCCTTTAATCTGCTTTTTAGACAGATTATTTCTCTCTAGAGGAATAGGAACCACTCAGGAATATAACTCAAAGCTGGCTTTTGTTCGTATTTCCAAATAGCCTCAACTACTCAGGCTTTTGAAGACAAGTTCCCCTCGGAAAGAAAAAATCCCACCAGTAGGTTGTGTGCTTTATGCTGGTGCCCAGCACCATTGCTAGCTGCTGGCACGGGGGGCTTCCACATGGGGCCCTGCAGACACCACAGCTTTGTGCTTATCCTGAATGCTGCCAGTGCCAGACACCGGTCAGAGGGCTCACAAACACCTCAGTCCTCACCTAAGGCTTTGTCAGAAGGGGTGCTGAGGGAAAGGTGGCAAAGGCAGGCAGAGGGGAAGGAAACGTCAGCTGCTAATTAGTTTGTCACCTTAATTTGACAGCTCAGTGCAGTCTGAAAAAGCTTGATTCTCAATGAGAGTGGTCAGGTGCCAGATTTAGTTTCAACTTTGACGTAATGTCAAACTAAAGCACACTTAGAGCCCTCTTCTGACATTGTTTTTCCCTACTGCTGTTGCAGCTGCAACACAGACAGCGCAGTGTTGCTCACGAATCCATCCCCTTGCTGCCTTGTTCCAGCTTTGTGTGGACAGAATTATGGTCAGTGATGAGAGCAGAGGCAAAAGTGCCCACAACAGTGGTTGCAAGGGCTTGGGCTGGCCTCCACACAGCTGAATTCCACCTTGAAGAGAAGGGGACTTATTTCTATTAAGTGCTAGAAATGATCAGTGCATCAGGAGATGCTTTGGACAGGAGGCGAAGAAGGAGTGGACCAAGTCCAGGGGATACAGAGAGATCACAAAGAGATCGTTCCAGTTTGTTTGTGTACAAGAGCTGGGTAGGACTATGCTTACAGACATTCACACAGTTGCCTTTTAAAGCATAGCAGAGCTTTTAGATAAAGTGGAAAAGCTGAAGAGTCATTTAAATGCTCTCATGGGTAAAACTAAGCATCATTTCAGATGCCATAAAGATCAGGTTGCACTAAAGACTTACAGAATCATTTTGGTTAAAAAGACCTTTAAGATATTGAGTCCATTAACCCAGCACTGCCAAGTCACCACTAAACCATGTCCCTCAGCACATCTCCATGGCTTTGAAACCCCGCTGGGGATGGAGACTCCACCATTGTCCTGGGAAGCCTGGACCAGGTGTTGACAACCTTTTGGGGAATAATTTTTTCCTAATGCCCAACCTAAACCTCCCCTGGCACAGTCCATTTCCTTTTGTCCTGAAAAAAAACACCACAACAAAAGCAGTCATAGTGGTCAGCAAGACACAAACCAAGCAGAAATGAGAATTTTGCAGTTTTGCAAAATGAGTTGCACCCTAGCAGGCTCTGTGGTGCTTGGCTTTCCAGAGCAGCACTGCCTCTGCACATTAATGCCAAGATCCAATGGCTCTGGAAAGCAGGGGGTGTCATCACAGGGAACTTACTTGGTGTTGTCTGAGTCAATGGTATGAAAGAGCTTCTCAAGTTCTTCTTCATTGAGTGTACCATCAGAAAAAAAGGCCTGGAACTCCTCCAGGGACAGCTTCCCATCGTCTGCAAAAAGCAACACAGCCACTGTTAGGAAATCAGTAAAGTGAGGGACACAACAACTGAAAATCAAAATTTGTGTTTAGATTTAAAGATTCAGACCAAAGTTATCTCGAAGTGCATCTGCAGAACTGGCCTTCAACCAATGCAGAGCTCACTGGCCACAGTGTGGGACTTGGCAGCTCTGACAGCACCAGAGCCAGGTGAAGCTTCATTACTCCTGGATACGGATGCACTGGCCATTAGCAACTAATTGAGCTATTAACCTGAAGTGCAACTCAGACCTAAAGCCTACAAGCCTCATCCTAAAACAGAAATACATTTAAGAAATGGAGTGGTTTGTCTACAATATGTACAAATGATGCAGGATGCTCATTAAGTGACACACACTAGGTAGGCAAAGACCTAGGGCTGGGATTAGTGACAGACCCAGCACTATCTTTTGCCATCTCCACCCAGCTGAATCTTCTCCACAGTGCACATCCCAGCTCTCAACAGAAATGCAAAATAGCAGCTACCAAGCATAACAAGACATCTTGCTTCAGTTGTCAACTGTTTAAAACACACGAGGACTGTGTCACCTTAATGTGGCGCCTTTACTTCGAAGAGACCTGATGACGCACAGAATCCATCTGCCCGGCCATACGGGCTACAGCTTGCTGGGTGCCTTCTGGCAAACCTACCAGCACGCAAAGACTTAATGTTCTCCTGGGCACCTAGAGATGAGCTTACAGTAATTTCAGCATCAAGCTCCAAGCTCATCCTTGAATGTTTATTTTGATAGCAGCTCTGGCCAGAAGTCTCCAGACACTTTACCAGCCACACCTCCAGCTGTACAAAGTGACCCTGCAGATAGTCAGTGCTTGGGGGACAGTGTCTCTCATCTCAACTCAGAGACTGAAAAATAGCATCCAGATTTGAAAATTTGGTCATGCACTTTGCATAGTTTTATATATGGGCTCCAGTGTTAATTTAATCCTGGGGTTACTACAAACTACTTAAATGACCATGAAAGGGAAAAAAAAAAATCAAATCCATATACAAGAGGATATAAGGAGGATCCTATGCAACTTTTGCTGATAGGGTGACAAAGGCTTATGCCTGATCAATCTGGAGCCTTTCTCTGTGTGCTGTGGACAGGTACAGCACATCTTTAAAACAGCTGGAAGTGAGAAGGTCTGGAGCAATCTCCTGTGAAGAAATTCAGCAATGTAACAACAAGAAAAAGACAACAGAAACTTTAAAGAAGCTTTAATTTACTTCTAGTTTCTTGCTCAAGCTGCTGACACTTGGAGCAGCAGTGCCTAGGAGGAAATAACTGCCCCCAGTCACATATTATTTAGAGTCTCACCATTCACATCCACAGAAGATTCATAGACTGGAACTGCTGCCTGCTTTGCAGTAGGAGAATGTATCATTTATTATTCAATCAGTTCAATTATAAACCTTGTTGCTTCTCTTTCAGGAAACTGTGCTAGAGGACAAAATTACCCAACTTACCACATACACATCAATATTTCTTCCCCAAGCTAAATAAGTCTGCTGCTCCTAAAACATATCTGCATTGCCAAATGCTAACCCAGTTTCCCTTGCCTGACACAGACAAAGTTAGACCTGGGATAAATTGAATCTAAGATGCCTATTTAGTTTGCAATTATGAAAGGAACACAGCAGGAGAACAGCTACTAACTACAGCAACGCTCAATGAAAAGGGTACCATTGTCAGAGCACCACAATGGCTGTAGAGAGTACCCAGCTGCCTATATTGTTTTTCTGTGTTCCTTCCCCAAAATGTGAACTCTTCACAGCAGGCAAGGTGCAGAATACCAATGTTCCCAGATTTGCTGTCTGAGTGCGCTAAAACACTGTTCCAATTCCTATCTTGCAGCCTCCAGAGTCACAGGTACCAACTACCATGACAGGTCACACACACACGATGAACTTTTTTTGGCTTTTAACAGCCAAAAGTAATACACAATGGATGAAGGATCTAGAGGAAGGAGGAGGTGACAGCAAATTTTATTTCATTTTTAGTTTTGGAGACCCCACCGAATTTGTTGGTCCCTGGAAAGGATTTGAATAAAAGTACAAATTTTACTCATAAACAATGCTTAAGACTTTTATCCCCCAAAGATAATACCATAAACTGCCAGTCAGCTTAAAGCTGATCATTATTTAATGCAAGCTGCAATACTTGTCGGCAAACACACAAAGCAAAAGCCTTCCAGAGTAACAAGATAATCCTTGAGCTGTGTACCTATAATTGTGAAACAGCCTGGAAGCCGTGGGTTGCTGGAGCCCAGCACACAAGGAAGCCTTCAGGGAACTCTGGAGATAAGGGGAAGCAGACTGGGCTGGGATTTGGCAGTTAAAATTAAACTGGTAGAAAATCCTGGGCAAGGACGATTGACCACAACATTATTGACACCGGTCCTCCTGCCAGCGTGCGCTGTGATAAGAGCTGATAGAGACACTGTGCTCCAGGAGCAGCCTTATCTTAAAAGTCACAGGAAAGCAAGTTTTTTTCTGAAAGCAGAAGGGTCTGCACTTGCCAAAGAATGGATAAGACTTCCAGAAACCTCCTTTTTTTTTTTTTTCCAATCTCCTGGGCTTGAGAGATACAAATTCTCCAAATGAGCTGTCATGCATCGTACCAGAGTGGCAATGTCAATTGTATGGTTTGACCTCCCCCATGCATCCTACACCCTGTCAGATCACATCTAGGGAGCTTCAGCCCTAGGGAGCTCCTTTTACTAAGAAGGATAAGAGAAGAATTAAGATTCCACACCAAATCCCACTAAACAAAATAAAGCTTCCATCAGTTTTGAGATCTGGAGAAGTCACTGTGATTTTCAGCTGGATGAGCACACTCAAGGCAGACAACCTTCTTTCACCTCCTCACCTCCCTCCTTCCCTTTTAAAGCCAGTATTCAAAGTCAACACTTAAACTGGCAGCAAGGACAAATGCCAGCTAGAAATTGCATACACTGGTGCTGATTGGCTGGGAAAAGTGATAATCAGGCCACAGCTATTCTGCCATCATTTTTCCTGAGGCAGTAATCTTCATTTTACTCTAGCTTTTCAAAATAATTCAATCAGAGGCAAAGACCAGAGCAAATTGCTGGACAAATAGAGTTATCAAAGTTAAAACTAACTGAAGAGAGGAGGATATAACAGAGAACATCAGAAAGCCCCAACTGGGATTTTAATATTGCTCCATTTGCCATCATTTAAAGCTGAGGAGTCTAGAGGTAGCTTTTACACCTTCTAACCTGCACAGTCAGGATGTTCTCACCCTCTAACATAGCCAGGGGTAGGGGGGGAAGTCATCAAACTAAGACCATAAATTGTCCAAAACATAGGAAATCTGAAGGCTGAGTTTTTGGAAATTCACTCAGCTATACAAATAGCTTAAAGCATCTACAAAATAAGTTTACCATTCAGAATCTGAGTTTGCTAAATCCTTTTTCAATTATATCAGGTTGAGACTGCTCATATATTTTCTAGCTCTATTGTGAAAATATTTTATTACTTATTTTTATTACTTTGAGTTCTAAAATGCTTTAAGCCCCTTTTAGTGTATGAGTACCAACAGAGCTACAGGTAAGCAAATTACGTTTTATTGTGGCCTGTGAATAAAAATGACAACTCTATTTTTTATCTCTTTCTTGGGGGTGGGTGTGCATGTGCAGATATATGAGCCAGTGAGAACACGGACTGGCTTCTACCCTGGTCTCTTCATCCAGTCCCATCAGAAAGCATCAGAAGCAACTTTATTCATTTAAATGAAGTTGAATAGGGGCTTGAGTTTTCTGTCCTGACCTGTTAGGAAAAAATTACCTCCAGGTCCACCAATCTGATCTGTGATGAACCTTTCCAGTGGCCAAAGAAGGGGTTGCGTTCACCACACCACCCAATCCTCTCCCAAAGTCATCTGCAGCTCCTCTGCACCTCGCTTCGGCTGAAGCTGTGAAGCCACACAAGCTCTGCACGAGAAGCACAGGCCACGTTTTGGTGGTTCCTTACAAGGATGGTTCCATTACCACTGGAATGGAGCTCCAGAAAACATCTTTGGTAATGAGATGTAAAAGAAAATTACTACAATTATAGGAATTTTCCAGTGAAAGGAATTTTCAGAATTACTCCAAATCACCTTTTTTTTTTTTTAACTATTGCCCAGCCCAGATGTTTTCACAAGGGTTAGCACCACACTAAGCAATCCACACAGATAATCTGAGAGACAGACTGATCTATCACAGTTGATAACCTGTTTGAAACACTCCTGTGCATTTCCTAGTGCTGTCTGGGAATGCTGCTGGGACTGGCTGGTTGGTGCTGGCACAGGAATGCAAAGGCTGGCACAGAAGCTGCCACCATTCCCCCACAAAGACAAAGCCAGGGACTGAACTTCAGGAGCTAGGGTTTTGCCTACTCAACTCACTGGAAAGCACTTGATAAATGCTCTTGTGTGTACTGGGTGTGATCCCCTCCATCTTCTTGCCATTGACCCATCTTTGAGGTTGTCTCTTCGATCTACTGCCAGAGAACCCCCCCCCACATCTACTACAGACATATCCCATGGTACTCCTTGCTCCAAAGCAGTCTGTGCACCAGGGTCTGGTGGCAAACGCCACATGCAGCTCTACTTTGAGCATTGCCACTTTCTTTTTGCCATGTGTTAATGTGTGCCTTTAAGGTTTTTATTTTCCTGAGACATCTTTCCTTCCTATGCTCAGATGAGGCCTTATAGAGACATACATTGCACATAGCAAATGAAAGAACATCTCTTAAGAAGTCGGCCAATACCCCTCCCTAGTCATTTACCCCTGGGGTAAAGATCAGCTCTTCTCTGGTAAATTTGAAGGTACTTCTCTCTGGATGAAAGCATGGAGTTCATCAAGCAAAGTATTTGCTCAATTTGTGTCCTTGCCTTTGCAGATGATGCAGTTTTGTTTACAACTGCAACTGGTGCATATTCAAAATTCTTTACAGGCACTGACACAGCAGGATGGAGGCTCCTATTTGTGCCAGGGTTAACCTTTTCATTTCCATTAAAAATGGGGGAGAAAGTGACTTTCATTTCAAAATGAGTACGTCAGTCAGCATAAGATGCTGAGGAATGACTTAAAGCCTGGTTCTTGCCTAGGATGATGAGTACAAATAAAGGTTGGCAGTCTTCCCTGTCAGACCTGGCCTGGAGAAAAGTGGGGATTTCCATAGTGGTCAGAAACCTGCATATTGTTCTCAGCAGAACTAACCTGGACATCCAGCAATGCCCATTCACATGTCAGAATTTTCCCCAAGCTGCTGAGTTTCTATCATCAAATCAAGCCTTTTGTAATTTTAGAACTGTAAGTAACTTTGAATGTTTTTTTTTTAATAGCAGCTATAGATAGGTATCAAATGTAGGCTGGTAGGCAGGGAGATACGCAGGAGTGATACAGCACATTTTATCCCACTGTCTTTTGTGAAGACTCTACCTTTTTTTTTTCCCCCCAGATAATCCTCACCCTGCTGTAATGAGCTGATTTAAATTGTTTTCTTCAGTTTCTTCTGCACTCACCCAATGTATCGACTTCGGATGTTTTATCATAGCTATTTAAGAATGCCTTCCAAAGAAATTCCCAGTTCTTTACAAATCAAATATTGGGATCCTACTTTCCCAGGGTGCAAATAGCCTGGTCAGGTTTAATGAAACTGCTGCTTTATAGAGGCTAGAACAAAAATTACCCAAACATTTAGAAGAGAATTCAGAAAGAGATGACATCGGTCTGTCATTTTCCTACAGAAAACAGGAGGTAACCTGTTTTGGGTTTCCTCTCACCAATAAGGTTTCTTTTCTTGCAACTTAAAAAGAAAATGAACGTCAGCAGCTGATTTCTATACATTTGCTTCACATCTGTAGTGGCACAAGGAAAATACTGAGTCAGCCCCTCCACGTGCTGCTGCTCTGTAATAATTCATGAAAACCACAGGTGATCTGGCCCCCAGGACACTTTGTGTTGGTCTAGCTCAGGGCAGACTAGTGGGAGAGCATCTGGGAAAAGAATATATAGATTACAGCAAGGGGTCAGACAGGGAAGCAGCTCGGATGGATGCACGCCAAGGGTATTTACTGGTCAGTGTGGTAGAACATAGGAGACCTCAGGGCTCCTCTGGGCTAAATGCCATAAATATAGGAGACATAATAAATAAATAGATATAAAGGGATTGACAACATACCTTCTCCCTGCTTTCTTTGCTCTCCCCATCAGCCAAAGAGGAAATCTCTGTTTCCAATCTGTTGCAGCCATTAACAGACCCAGCTTAGCTTCAGACACACAACTGCCACTGCTTCCCAGTTATTTTTCATCTTAATTGGCCTCAGCCTGTCTCCTTTATATTGGATCCTATTAAATGGCTTTGAACAACCACAGCTTCTTAGCACCTTTGATTTATTTACTCACTCAAACCCTTTCCCCTGTGAGTTACACAAGCACAAGCCACCACAGCAAAGCAGCACATTTCTTTGTGGAGCTTGCAGTCTCTTGACCCAAAGAACCAACTTCTCCCTCCCAAAGGCTTTGATTCTCCATGTATTCAAACATCTGCCTTGCTCTCTACATTGTTACTCAGCCCCATGTCTCTCTGTTGTCCCAAACATTATCTTCCTTATCCATTAACGTGCCTTCAGCATCTTCCCTCACTACACTTCCCACCTTCTTGTCACTTTTGAACTCAAGTTGTGGGTGCACCAGCATAAAACTAGGATTTTGGGTTTAGAGAAGATTGTATGGAGAGAAGTGGCTGCAACATCATCAACCTTTGATCCCTACTACTTGGTCCCCCAAAGTTCTGTTTATTGCCCAGTCAGCTTTGTTGCAAACTCTTGCTTCAGTCACTTCCTGAAATGCTGCATTTCAAAACCACCGGGAAGCTTTCCACTGCCAAATCTCCCAGTCAAACTACATGAGCTACTGACAGCCTCTCTAAACATTTGATCTAAAGGGGAAATAAAACACAAAGACAGCACAGCTTGTCATTAATATGAGAACACTTGGTGCTCCAGTGATCCCAAAGCTGTAAATCCTGACTTCAAAACTTCCTCCTGCCATTTAAGGCAAAATTCTCCCAAGGGGACCTTGTTAAAAGGGATCAGAATCTGCCTCCTACAGTGCCCTAAAAAGTGACTATTCTGCACGGGAAGGACCACAAACCATGGAAAATACATTAAAATAAAGAGTGAAAGAAAACCTGATATATGGATACATATATTAAAATACTAAATAGTGTAGCTGCTATTTTCGTATGCAACAAATAGTTCATTGTTCTGCATCAGCAAACCAGTGTTATAGGTAATCCCCTGCCAGGCTCAGCATTTCTTTGTATGCACAAAAGAGGTGGCAGGGGAATCACAGACTGCTATTTAAATCTACTCCTGAGCTCTGCCACCACTAAAGCAGAGGAGTGGGTTTATTTGAGAGGCTTTTTTTATTTTTCAATTCCCCCCCCCATACAGCAAAAGTTACACATGGTTTCAGGCTGTGGCAAGGCTCTTACTCCTGCCATGCCATGGTCCTTCTCCAGATGCATCACACTGGATATCTGAAAGGCAGAATGCTTGGGGTGATAGGCAGAGACAAGAGCTCTGACCACACTCAGGTCTCCTACCACAATGAGATGGGGCCTACAGGAGCACGTGCATTCCCAAACTCCATGTTACCTTCACCTTATCTGAACAAAAAGCCTTTGAGAAGCCACTACAAGTAATGTATTGCAGAGCAGGTGCTTCAGGGTGGCTGAGGACAGACCACATACATACACCAGTGCCTGACCTCCTGTTACATTCAGCACCTGTAGGGACAAGTCAAATGTCACTTCTAGAGCTTATCAGAAGGTCACTTTATTTCCATCTCCAGAAAGACAGTCAAAAGCTTCATTTTGCCAAAAAGCAGACCCCAGAGTTACAGTTCCCTCCTGCACCCAGTCCGACCAGGAAACTAAGACTGACACTCTCAGGAAATTTCTGGAGCAGACACAGTGTGTACACAGCAGCTCCAGCACTGGGGCAGCTGTCAGATGCACCATGTATCCCACCAGATTTGGGGAACAGCTTAAAGATGAGAAGCCCCACAGCTTTGTGTAGTGAGACCATCAGCAAATCCAGACCATTGAGCTCACCCAGCATTCAGCCTCCTTGAAAAGCAGCAGCAGACACATGCCCAGAGGGAACAGGAAAGAGAAAGATGACAATTTTAGATAGCAGATTCTTCATCTTAAGTCAAATCTTGTGGGGAAACACCATTGTTTACTGGCAGTAAGTTCTCTCACATTCCCAAAACACATCACAGTCTGTACTGGGCCCTCTCACTCCCAAAAGAGATGTAGAACAGGCAGCCCTCTGATGAGGGAGGGGAGGGTACCACACATACTATACATGCAGCAGAGCAGACTATAGGAAAGCACAGCCTATGACCCTGCAGACCTGCAGCAAACTTACCCAGCAAGTGTGTACATAGCCATTTCTCTAAGACTACACTATCATCTGAATTTGGGTGTTATTTTACTGGAAGAGCAAGAAGAGAAGATAGTAGCACCACATTGACCTCCTCTGTCAAATTAATCTCCCCACTTCTGAATGGGGACAACTCAGAAAACAGATTTAGAAAGGCAACATGTGTCATTTTGCTCCATGCCCCAGCTGGGAAGGCAATAGCTGAAACATTCAGGAACTCTCCTCTCCCAGCAGAACACCAGCACAGAAGTTTTCAAACTTGATCATTAAACTTTGGCAGAAACACCTCAGAAAAAAATGTAAACCTGGGATTATATATAATGAAGCAACATTCAACCTGCAGCAGAAGCCAGCACTACCAACTCTAGTACACCCTAGCTCTGCAGCAGCCTTTTTCTTGGAAAAAAGATTTATTGGAAAGCTCAGAAACAGGCATCAAACAGCTCTAATCCCCTCCCTGCTCCTCATTAACCAGACATTCTCACTTGTTTTTTCTTCTCTAGGGTGCAAATGAGTATCTCAAGAGGGCCAAGGTAGGGTTTACCCTGGTTTTTAGCCCATTACACTCAGCTAAAAAAAAAAAAAAAAAAAAAAAAAAAAAAAGAATAAGCCCCTTTTTAGAAAAAAAGGAAAAAGTTTTTCAAAATCCAGTGGTTCTCCTCTCACGATGGTGCTCTGGTGTGCCCAGGGTGAGGACCTCTCTGAAGTTTGGGCTGTTCTCAGCAGGGCTTGCAGCACCACACTCGATGTGGACAAAGCACAGTTCAACAGCAGAGCTGGTGCTGCTGCCAGCTCCTCAGTGAGCTGCTCAGTGGGGGTGGCTGGTGCTGTGCCATGGTTCTGGCCTCTCCCTAGGACAGCCTGAGCAGGAGCCATGAGGAAGCAGAGTAGTCAGTTAAAAAATCTGCAATGAATACAACTATAACACCCTGTTTGATCTCCTGATTTATGATAGCCAAAATTATTACTTCCCCTAACCAAAGCATTTAGTATAAAAGCTAGAACCAGCCCCAGGGGTGCAATTGCTGCACCAGGTCCCCATGGGATGGAGGGTCAGGAACGAGCCACCCAGTCACAGAAAAGTCTGGAATCTCACCTGTTTTCTGTCACTGGCAGCAGTTACAATATGATTTTGTTTCCCCCTTGTAAAATAAGCATTATTCTGTGCTTAGTAAAACACAGCGGACAAAAAGCACTGCTCTCAATGACCTTTTTCTGCCACCAGTAAGAGGAAGGCAGTAGCACTGTGGCTTTTTTTCATGAGGTAGCCACTGGAATTGTTGACTGTTGACAAATTAGCAGCAAATTACCATGGATTAGAGAGCTACAAACTCATCGCTTTCTGCAGTCCCATGAAACAATATCCAGATTGCATTGGCATCAACAGTTTTCCATTCAGCTAACAAGCTGTGCAGAGATGAAGACAGCAAATTAAACTAACTCAAAAAGCAGATACCTCATTTGCATTCTCAGAAGGCAGAAAAATTTACCCTACTGCATTATCATTTGTAGCATATAGGACATCCAGCTCCTTGTGCCAGGACTGACAAGAAGATACTTGAATGACAAATCAGAACCTGCATCATTAAAACTTGCTTCCTTATTTTAACTCCTGGATGGTGAAGTCCAGGCATAAGCCTACAACTCTGATCTCTCGAAACATGAATGTTTCATTTCTCGAGAGTCAATGGTCTCAAAAACCTTGCTGAAAACTACTGCTCATGCTCAATGGTCTCTCTCCAAGAAACACTTTTGTCAGCAGCCATATCTCCTCCAGAAACTTCTTTTTTAGGGTAATCTTTGTGTCAGGACTCAGCATAAACAACAGCTAGAGAAGTCTCTGCCCACAGGATGCTCCTGCAGGTCTCCAGTGCTGCTCATCTCAGCTCCCCACAAATCATACAGGGAGAGCAGCCAAGCAAAGCCTGGATCAATCCAGCACAGTCCCTCCTAATTGTACACTCCTGCTTAATAAGCTTGTGCATTTCTTATGTATTTTCTCATTAAAAAAAAAAAAAAGCCCTATGCTTAGTCTCTCCAGCTATTTATCCAGGTCAGGATGGGTTTTCTCAGTCCCGCCAGAGATATTTAACATCTCTAAAGCAAACAATGCAGATCTTTTCCACACTCTTTCCATCTATTTGCTTCAGCAAGCTAGCTAAGCAGCCCAAACCAGAGCAGTCCTGCAAGAAAGATGCATCTGTTCTGAAAGGACTGCAAATATAAAAACTAAATACATTTTTCTGTTCCAGTGAATTAAGTAAGCACATCTTCATTCATATACTTCTGCAACTAGCTTTGAACAAAGCTGAAGCATTACTACCTTTTCTGTTTATTATTTTGTAGTTGTTCCTTTCAAAAGAGTAGGTTAAAAAACCCAAGAAAGCAAACAGGGCTCTTAACAGGCATTATGATTTCAAGAGAGGGGAAGGATATTTCACTGTCTTTTCCACAATGCCCCATGTTGGAGAGATTAAAATACAAATGACACAATATAAATCTAAACAAATGAATAAAATAAGAACAAGGGCAACTGCAGGATCGAGCTGCACAACAAAACCCTCCCTCCCGAGCCACAGCGCACGGGCGCTGGTTTAACAAGTAGGTCATGGTGCAGCACTGCAAAAGGCTGAGCCAGAACATCCCCAAAGCGCCTGTTTGGGGGGCTCCACTCAAGATTTAATTGCAAAAGCAGACAGAGCCTGTTAGTATGAGCACAAAAGGCAGAGGAAAAGTTGTCTATCAACTCAAAACTCTTGTTTTGAAGCATCCTGTGATTACCCCCCCATCTCAGCATCTTCCAAACAGTTCTGTTCAGTCCCCAGCCCCAGCATTCCAGCCACAGAATCCAGGACTCTGTGGTTCAGCCTAGCCTGCTTTAATTTGGCTAAATCTAAGATGAGGAAAAAAAGTATTTGAAGGGTAAAGCCACTGGAAAAATGTCCGCAAGTTGTTGGGTTTTTCTTGTTTTTGTTTGTTTGTTTTGTGGGTTTTATTGGTTTTTTGGTTTTGTTTTTTTTTTTGTTGTTGTTTTGGGGGTTTGATTGTTTGTTTGGTTTGGGGTTTTTTCTGGATTTTCTTACCAGGAGGAAATGGGGGTCACCTGGCTTCTCTTCTTTAAGAAAGCTTTCAAAGGAACATCTGAAAAATCAGACCCAAACTGTTTCAAGTTTTATTTCAGTTTAATCCTAACATTTTCCCCTGAACACTGACAACAGCCTCTCAGTTCTTATTTTACTTATTTTACTTTTCCATAGCAAGCTTGACTAAGTTTTCACTGAGTTCCTAGAGGTGAAAAGAAGATAAAAACCCTCTGATGCAGCTTTTCATGGAAAATTGAGAACCATAAATGCATAAACCAATGAGGGTAAGCAGTACACAGGGGCTATTTCCTAACACAGCACTGGAGAAGGGTCCCCTTGCTCTCACCCAGCCCTGCTACAGCTCATTAAAATGCTTCTCTGGGAGACTGCATTTCAGAGAAGCCTTTGTGAATTTTTAATGCTGTGTGCTACTTAGCTTTTGCTGAATCCACACTTTCTCCACACCATCCTCTGCAGCTATGTGACCTGCAGCAGCACGTAGCCTTTCCAGCATAACCGATAACCTGGGATCAGCCGGATCCCAAGGGGACAGCCCACGGGCAATGCCAGACCCTGCCGCAGACCTCTGTGATGCAAAACTCCCTCAGCCACCATCCAGGTTTAACCCAGATTCACGTGATGTACCCATGAGAACACACAGCAGCACTGCTCATGTCAGCATGTCCAATCCCACCAGCACAACACCGTTCGCAGCCTCTGCACTCAGAACTGCTGCTCTCTTCTCTTTTAGGTCTTAAGAGGCATGAAAGAGATGGCTAGAGAGCAGACAGGGAAGTTATGGAGAGCAGCACGAGCAATGAGCTAGTAATCATAGAATTGTCAGGGTTGGAAGAGACCTTAAAGATCATCTAGTTCCAACCCCTCTGCCATGGGCAGGGACACCTCCTACTAGATCAGGAAACCAATGAACAAGGACAAAAAAGGGAACATGAGCCATGAAAGTCAAGATACACACCTTGCTTGACATAGGGGTGCAGCAGGAACCACCTTATGCTTTCAGCAGAACTGAATTAACCCAGGAGAGCAGCAGCAGTGAGAACCCTCCAGCACTTATAGTGATGCTCAAGAGTTTACAAGAGCAAACACACTCATCTGAGATTTCTCCTCCTCCCCCGAGCTCTGGTAACAAAATAATTGGAACCCTGTCATAGTTTGAAAAACAAACAAAAAAATTAACACCACCAAATCCCAACAGCATACAGATTTCACACAAGTGCCATCCCAGGAAACATTATACAGGCTACCCATAGGAAATGCAGATTGCTGACAGTTTTTTCCCCAGAGGTGGGGAGCCCTGAGAGCACAGCCCTACTCTGGTCTGGACTTGCAACAGGAGTAAAGATAATCCAGAAACCAAGAAAGAAAAGAACATGGATCACTCTGCTCATGGAGATTTCACTGGGGGTTGCCTGGCTTGGTGATAGAAACACTTAAGGGAACACTTCTGTGAAATACATAACATTACAAGCTTTAGCTAATGGAAAAGAAAATGTTAGGTTTAGCCCTCAGTTATGTCCCTGTGATGTTTGATCAAACCCTTCTGGCATGGAAGAGGTGATTTATTAGCAGAGATTGGACCCATCTGAAGCAGTAAGCATCCTGGTACAGAAGAAGCCTCATCGAAGAGCTTCATCAAAGGAGGAGTTTACAGAGATGTTTTCTGTCTCCCAGCACTGATACCTCATGTCACTGCCAAACCTGTCATGGAAAAGCTTTTTGGAAAGCAGACAAATGTTGTTGCAGCTTTGGGGGAGCACAGCTCTCTCTGAGCTCTCCTTTGCCTGCCGGAACCCCACTCAGTCTACCCTCATTTCCAAACTATGAGCACGGGCTGGATTTCTAGACCAGTTCAGTGCACAAAGCTATGTGTGAAGTTAACAGGATTTCTGAGCCAGCCCCTGCCCTTAGGGTCCTGTTTGACTCATTGTACGTACATGAGCTTGAAATGTTTGTATCTTATTTACATACAAAAAGAAGGACATGGGAATAATCTAGGATATAGGAAACAAAGCAGTCTTTACAAAAACATGGGTGTTCAGAGTGTCATGGTGCTGGTCAGAACTGCTGCAAAGCCTCAAGCAGGAGGTAACACTGGCCAAGCACTGCCCACTTTCACAGAATCACAGAATTTCTGAGGTTGAAATAGACCTCCAAGATCATCAAGTCCAGCCCATGACCCAACACCATGACATCAGCTTTGTCCCAACAAATCCTGCAGAGCATCTCTGAGGGGGATCTGTGATGTAAATTCCCTTCCAGGAAACCTTACCAAACCTCCCAGCAAAGAGCGAGGTCTGGCCAAGGAAGACCAAGGTGCTTCAGGGTTTGGTGCCATGCATTTATAGGAAACCTCTGACTGAGGGCTCAGATGACACTTGCCATGGGAGCTGTTAACACAATGTTTGCTGTTTTCTGCTATTTCCACCCTAACTAAAGAGAAGCTAACTCCAAACCTCATCTGGACCACATTGACGTGCTTTTGCAGAGTGAAAGGTACTCGCAGATAATCAGCTTGGTGGTTTCCTATCTGCCAAAGTCCTGTGGGATGTTTGTGCTGCAGAACAACTTGGCTGCTTATCCTGGTTTTGGCTGGGATAGAGTTAATGTTCTTTCTGGTGGCTGGTGCTGTGGTTTGAATATAGGATGAGAAGAACAAAACACTGATGATTTAGTTGGGGCTGAGCAGGCTTACACTAAGTCAAGGACTTCTCATGCTGCCCAGCCAGCAGAGACTGGGGGGGACATGAGGAACTGGGAGGGGACATAGCCAGGATAGCTGACCCCAACTGGCCAAAGAAGTATTCCAGACCATATGATGTCATGCCCAGTAGATAAACTGGGGGGAGTTGGCCAGGGGACACCATGGAATAGGCTGGACATTGTCAGGGGGTGGTGAGCAATTGTACTGTGCAACATTTGTTTTATATATTCTATTAATATTATTTTCCCTTCCTATTCTGTCCTATTAAACTATCTTTATCTCAGCCCATGAGTTTTACTTTTTTTTCCCCACCAATTCTCCATCCCATTGGGGGGGGGGGGGAACGACACGGACAGAGGAGAGTAAGCAGCTGCTTGGTTGCTCACTGAGGTTAAACTGCAACATTCCTACCACAAGATCAGCCCTATGAATCTGCACAGAGTGCTGCAATAGCAGTGCTATGAAAAAATATTTAATCCTCATTCTTGTTTTATAAAAGGATCAAAATGTTCAGCATATTGGTAATTCAAAGGTTTATCAGTCCCAACATCAAAGAAATATATATTGTAGGCTTTAAAACCTGCATATTAAAATTGTAGAAGACAGAAGGTAAAAGGGAAAAAAAAAAAAAAACACCCCAGTTTGTGCTACACTGCAATGGCTTGGTCTTGTTCTGTAGTGATTTATGAATATAAGAAAACAGCTTTCTTTTATGTTGCCTTGGTTATTCAGTCTCTCACTGTATGAATACATTTTCTCCGTTCAGGTGGGGCTCTCTGAAAAAGCACACAAGGAGGAAGTGAGCAGCTCCAGCAACCCACACTTTAAGGTTCTTGATATATTAAAAAAAAAAAAAAAAAAAATCTGATCTATTTGCCCAGCTACTCCTTTCTCTGGCTGTAGCCAGCCCCCAGCTGGGTTTTGCATTGAAGAGCCCAAGCCTTCAGCCATGGGAGGCTGAGGAGGGCTCAACCCACTGGGATGAGACAGAGTGTATCTCTGCTGTTAACTGCTGCCTTGGTCTGCAAGGAGGCCCAACCTGCCAATAGACACCTTCTGCTTCCATCTCCTCTACCCATAGCCACCCCCTAATTCCCATGAGGTCTCTCTTGACCCATTTCTCCCTTATTTTATTAGCTGTCAGAGGGAGGAGAAAAAGGAAAAATATCAGGTATCCTCCCTAATTTGGGTATTGCAAACCTTTTCAGGAAACCTCTACAGAAGTTGTCTCCCCAGACAATTAGGCAACACCACACCCTGATGTGAAGGACATAACAAGTCCATAATCACAGTCTCTGATGGCATTTGACAGGAAACACCCTCTCCCTGGCTGCTGACCTTGAAAATGTCAGGCTCCTGATTTAGAAAGGGACAATCGGTTTGAAAAAGTTTTAAGGGTCTGTGTCCTGGCTCAAGTCACATTTGCAGATGATGCCTTGCAAGAACATCCCCCACTGCTCAGTTTTCCTTTCCCCATTCTCTCTCCTGAACCTCCACATTTATCACCTTGTCTGCTAACAGTGTTCTTGTTATAGTAGGCTTTCATATTTCTTACCATGTACAGTCCCACTTTTGTAACTCCAGTTTAGACTGGACCTGAGGAACAATTTCTTCCCCTTGAGGGTTGTCAAGGGCTGTCCCAGGCTGCCCAGGGCAGTGGTGCAGTCCCCATGATCCCTGGAGGGGTTTCAAAGCCATGGAGATGTGGTGCTGAGGGACAGGGGTTAGTGGTGCCTTGGCAGTGCTGGGGTAACGACTGAACTTGATCTTAAAGGACATTTCCAACCAGAACTATTCTATAATTCTATGCTATGAGGCCATTTCCCCCTCTCTTTTCCAACTTACAAATTCCTTTTGCAAGATCTAAACTCTGCTCTTTTCCAACCGCCAGATTACAGGATGCAGGGGAGAAGAAACAAGTCTGGTTCCTTTCTTTGAAAAGTACAAATATTTCGTTTTGTTTTTACAGTCTTTAGGTGCTATCATTGGAACTGGGTTTTTTCTACACATGCCAAGTGTATTAATTGATACCACTATCACTCCAGCTACAGAAGTAAGAGACATTTTGCAGGGGGCTGTCTTTACATATAACCAAGGCCTGAACTCCACAAAGCCCAGGGACAGACTCACATCCCCCATCACTTACTCCTGGTCTTCAGTTTGAAACCCAGCCAGGCAAGTTGTGCCTTCCCATCATACAGCTTTCCCAGGCATAAACATTTCAAATTCATGCCTGGTCCCTTCAGTCTCCTCCATCCTTATCCCACCCCAGAGGGAAGTCACAGGAGTTGGCGAGTGTCACACATTTACTCTTGCAGACGGTGCTGGTGTGGAGGGAGGGAGTTGGCAGTGTGCTGCCACAGCAGGGCTGCAGCTGGTGCCTCCTGCCAGGAGAGTGGGCTGCCCCATTTGTCTCCTGCAGAGCCAAAACTATTCCTAATAGACCACAGAGGGATTAACAAACCACTATGTGGCATCAGATATTCACTCCTAACAAGCGTGTCTGTTACAGAATAAGGAAGCAAAAAGCATATTATACTGTGAGGAGCCTATTAATGTATATACATTGGCTTGGGTCAATGTTGAACTATTTGCCATATTAATCCAACCTTCTTTAGAAACTGGGGAGGGAGGTGTAAGGAAACAACACAAGAAACTGATGGTATTATAAGGGCAAGGAAGGAAAAGCAACCTTGCTTAACAGCATAGCATGTTTGAAAGCCAGCAAACTAGCCAGCTAGAAAAATAACATCTCCCTGATGAATAGAAAAACATTTGGAAAGGAAAATAAGTCTCAGTATACTTACTTTTATTAGCAGACCAGATGCAAACCTGAATTTCAGTGCCTGCACAGCAGAGCAATACGTAACTGAACTGGTATGCACCTAAAGAATACACAAGCTCTGCGGGCTCCTGGAGTCAATTATTTTGGCTTAAGGAAAAGAAATTCTATGTTTACAGGCCAAGTACCAGAAGCATCTGAAAGTCACCTGCTCTGAGCACTATTGACAGTAGCACCTCAAAATCTGGCCCCTTTCACAGACAGAGGCTAGGAAGTGGTGAGTTACAAGAGGGCTGAAAGCATTTGCACCTGCCCTCTGTCCTGCTAGGTGCTTCAGTACCAGTATCTAATTAAGGCCAAAATTTAGCAGCATGAACCAATCTCAGATCCAAATGCAAAGCCCAGGCTGATTCATTTCTTGAGCCCGAGCCCACCGTGTAGCAGCCCTTCAATGCTGAGCAGCAGTGAGAGTGCAGACAGAGCATCTCCCCTCACAGCTGAGCTCCGGCTGGGACTTGACCGACACACAGACAGGCTTCCTGCCCTGCACTGAGGCTGCAGCAGGGACACAGAAAAATAATTTCCTCTCTAAAAATAATTTAAAATTATTTCCACCTGCAAAACTGTCTGGAAGCACTGCAGGCTTTTTCCAGAGCTGCACGCTACCTTCCCATGGTGCAGACAACCAAGCACAAAATCAAAGATACTCGGGCTCCTGCTTTTCATGTCCACAAACATCCATTTTTATTCTTTAGAAACATCATAAAAATAGTTGTTCCTGTCCCCCAGATTGTCCTTGCTGGGAATGACAGATCTGGATGTATCATTGGTTTAGCTTCAGACATTTCTTTCCCCACTGCAAGTCAATAAGATACTTACGTGCCTCTCTCCAATGTATATTATCTGGTAACCTGTGGGTTTTAGAAGAGTGAAAAGGTAATAGAAAGAAACAGATACACATGATCTATCATCATGCCTGGCCAATTGCCTGAGCACAGGCTGCCAGAACATATTTTCGCACAATTGTCTGGCAAAAATTGCTAGTGAATTACAAGGTTTACTTGCAAGCAGTGTATTTGTTCTGGATTCAATTTTTGCCTTATTTAATTTTACCAGCTATAATAAACCACCTTCAATAAATACAGCTGATCTGCAGGAGATACCTAATTAAAAGTAATGCCAGAGCCCAGTGCTGCCCCTTTGCTGGGAGCAGAGGCTGGCATGAAAGCACTGGGCAGAAGACAAAAGTAATCATTGTCCTCCACGCAGGATCTGCTCCACAGCCTCTGAAGGAACTGGTCACCTCCACCCGGGTGTGTATTGACACAGCCACGCTGCACCTTGTCACTCATTCACAATACACCAAGAGCACACACAAACTGCAACACTGATCCAGTTTAAAACAAGTTAAAAGTCCAGGCTGGAACATCTCTCTTCCAAAGCCACATCATGCCTAAGTGCTTCCAAGAGAAGTTCACTAAACACTAACAAGAAGCTTTGCATAAAGTCATCCCATAACCACCCTGTGCCTTTGAAGACAGTTTGAGAAATATCTGTAGTGGTGATATGCTCCCACCAAGGGGCAGGACAAAATCAAGCCTTTTCTATGCTCAATTATGGCAAAGGGGCTCAGATTTTGCAAGTAAAATTTCAGGGCAGTAAAATGTAGAGTAGTGCACCAGCTCTGGTGCCTGGTGAGGTCCTTGCTGCCCTGTATGAGATCCCCCTGTTAAAGGATGCATATGGGCAGCAAGAATGGTAACACAGAGCAGGGAGGAGCAGCAAAGATCCTTCAGACTAATACCTAGAAGTGAAATTAGCTATCATGAGGATTTAAGAGCCTCAAAGTAGAGGTACACCTCTCTTTGATGCACAACAAACTCTTTGTCCTGCATGAGAGATTAGTGCGCTGCCTGCCAAAGAAGAGCTACAAGGCAGTCAGACCCCCATGCTTTGTAGGATTCAATTCTCAACACTGAAAAGGCAAATGTCTACCCTGGGAGCTTGTCCCTGCATCCAAGCCATGCCCCATGGTCACTGCTACACATCAGCTGAGTCCCCAAAGCCTGCAGACAGCTGCACACATTTAATCTGCCAGACTAATACAGCCAGCCAAGTTGCAAAAGTCCTTTCCAAGCACTTTAAAATTTAATCTCTGTCAAAAAAACAACATGAAGAAATTAGCAGGAAGAATATTGATTTGCTGGATCTACTTTGAAGAGCTTCCCAAATACAGCAACGTGAGATATTAATGAGACAGACCAAAAGGCACCCCAGGTGTTAAGCCCTCAATGTCCATCAGTTCCCTGGTCTGTTGTTAGATCCAGAGCCTTCTCTTTTCCTTGTGCTGCCATTTTCACACAGAAAAGACCTTCCCATGGATAGCCTCCACTCCAGAAATGGGAGCATGACTTAGGTGGAAGAAGCTCCCTCCTCCCCCTCAAACCTGCATTATTTGTGCTCCCATCCGCAGGTATCGGGTGCACCTGGTGCAGCCAAACCTCAGCAAACCCCTAAAGCCCTCATGGCTGTCACCTCTTGAGGATATTCTGCCAGTTTGGCTTTCTCTGACCTGCTGATGGTTGTTACCCACTAACGCAAGCACTGCGAGTGAGCCAGACTACAGGGACGTTCTCAGTACCTGACCTGTACAAAGAGCCTGGAGTCGGTTTGGGGCTTGTGTCATGAACTCAAAGGGAGACGTGTTACAGTGGTTTTACACAAAGACTGACCCAACAGCAAGGAAAATGTATAACTTTTCAACCGAAATGGCCTTCAAGACAAATACAGCAGTAGCTCTCCAGGCCAGGTGGCAGCATCAACCAACATCCATGCTCCAGAAAAGGCAGGGCAAGAGCCACCATTTCTAAGGCACTACCAATAAAGCTCACAGTTTTTGGCCAAGAATGACAAATAGCTCTGTAAATGTTTCACAGTGCCCTTTGCTAGCTGTCATCATGTCCCATATACACATTTGCTGTGCAGCTACCAGATAATCTTTCAACTTTGGCTCCAGCAAGAAATGTCTTTAAAAATCCTTTTGGCTAATTGAGCAGCTTTTCAAAGTTTCCTTTGGAGTCCACAATCCCTTATTCCCACTTTCCACAACTTGTGACAAGGCCATTAAATCTGTTACAATAACACATCCCATTTGCTTCTGTCCAGCCTGAAGTCTTTAATGAGGCTTGCAGAAGAAATCCTGCTTCTCCCAGCCCACAGAGAAAAGAAGAAAATAAACCCCATCTTCTTTGGGTTACATTGTATGTCAAACCTTAATTGGTGCACTTCAAAGCAAAGCAGGAGTGTTTGGAAGCACTGCCCTCCAGATCAAACATTCAGACTCGAATTGCCAGGCTATAGCAGTAACCTGCTCAATGTCCCCTCCCCACATCTCTCAGGGACACCTGTGTGCCACTATTTGTCCCCGACTCTGTGCTAAAGGAATTGAAAGAAGGAGCCAAGCAAGAGAGCAGAAATAGCAGGAAAAGAACATTGCCTAGAGAAACATTCAGGCTCCACCACAGAGACAGACAGACACACACACACACAAATCCCACCTCAGAAGAGAACACAGCTACACTGAACCAATTCCCAGTGCAACACAATTGCATTAATTAGGCAGAGCCCAAACATGGACACCTCTTTGCTCTGCCAGATCAACATTTGCTAAGCACAGGGAGCAGCATTTCCTGAGAGAAAGAAGTTTGATGAACTACAGGAGGATGTCCACAGACAAGCAGGTCTCAGACTACCCTGAATCTCTAACAGTGATAAACACAGGCAGCCAGAAGACTTGACTGATGGGTCAGGCTGGAAGTGCAGACATGGGGCATACTGGTAGGTGGTTTCCAATCCAAAAGCTGTCATCTAGTCTGCTCCTCCACATCTGACCCCTCCAAGCAAAGTCTAGCAGAAAGCAGAGGTCAGCAATGGCCCAAGGGCTGGTACTTCTGCCCAGACAGCACCTGTAGGAAGATGACCCTTCAGGTCAACATCATCTGAGTTTTTGAAGAACTGAGGTACAGTCTAATAAGAAAGCACGTAGGTGTGAAAGACCATGTGTTTATGTATCTGACTGTATTTGAGGTTCAAATCTATTTATCATCAACACAGAAATGTCAGGAAGCCTTGAAGGTTACAACAGTTACTGACTTCTACCATGGTTTCCCTCAGCAGCTGAATTTTTGAGAGAGAGTGGAGAGAAAGGCTGGGCAGCCTCGAGAAGGGAAGTTGCTGAGCAGAGAAGTCAGCTAGGAGCTGCCAGCACAGTCCTGGGGTGGAACCACATGCAAATATGCTTCATGATCACAAGGCAGCAAGTTGGAAAGCACATCTGAAGAAGGTGAATTTTGCAGAGTGATGAGCCATAAATTGATGCTGTGCAGAAATAGGCAGGATATGGACATTTATGTTGTGGAAATTAAAGCTCATTTGCTGACCACATCATTGGCTTGAATTCATGGGGGAGTTGCTGGGCTGAATTCAAGCTCCCAGCTCAGAACTTCTCTGGTTTAGGACTGAGAAGGTGAATCAGGGATGGGCCCAGATTAAAGCCAGATTGCTGCATAACTGTCAGCCTGTGGCACATGAGGATACGGTGGTTAATGAAGTCCTAATCCTAGGCACACAATGCAAAGTCTACTTTGCAGAATTAAGGTGGTCCATCCTCAAAAGTATAAAAGCACCCCTTGATTCTAACATGCATTTCCTAACAAGAGGTGACATGAAAAGAAAAATGGTCCTAAAAAACCATCAGCTCTTCACTTGTGCTGCACACAGTGTGCACCAGATACTTCATTTCTTTGTTGAAGGGAAAAAGCAGCCCTGACAGGGCACCAGCAGCTGACAAGTGCCCTTTCAAGCAAGTCAGTGATGAAAGTTCATAGAGCTAAAGGGTGGACAGAAGTGCTGGACACATCTATTGGCAGACTGTAGAGCATGGCCAGCAACCACCTTTCACAATTTCTACATTATCTCAAAATTCATCATCTGGTTGATAGGTTTGTTTATTATTTTGGTAACAGCATGTCCCAATTTAAGCAGATGTCATCTCTTCAAAACCACGTGCTGTGAACTTTGAAAGGACTTGGAAGGGTAGCTGAATATACAATAAAGAGAGACAGGAAATTATACAGGAGTCCAAATAACTGAAAAACTTCTCTGGCTAACTAAAGGTCATTACACACTTTCCAAGGTGCTTTTTGGTAGTCTAAGATTTCATGTGACAATCGAAATTTTTTTTTTTCTTTTTTTTTTTTTTTTCCCCTTTTTTTTTTTTTCCTTAAAAAGATAAATATATTTAGACTGGGTGTGTGGTCATGGAAGAACCTACCAGATATATCAGTAATTAGTAAACCTGATTCATCACTGCATTTTTCCACTTTTCTGTGGGTAGCTGCTAATACTGCTTTTGTTATGCAAGAAAAATAAATATTCTCTCTTAGAACTAATGATTTCATTTGGACACAGCAGCGAGATACAAATAGCTCAAGGTTTTCCCTGTATGTGAGGAGCAGTAGCCACGCAGAATGGAATTACCCAAGTCTGGAAGATAAGTGGGTTTGATGAGTGGTAGCCCATTATGGCAGGGACTGCGAGGCTCCCAGGATCTCCTACTAAAAGCATAATTTCAAAAGAGGTGCTGAGTTGTAGCTGTGAAAAGAAGAGTTGTACATGCAACAGGAGGTTTATTAGGTGTTTGGGGTCTTTTCATTTTGAGATATGTATATATATATATATATATGGAGGTATCATGGCCCTAACCTGTCATCTTTTTAAGGTCTGATAAAAGAACCCAAAGCTATGATGTCTTCATTTTTCTCCCCTTATGCCTCGAGTGCCATATTATTGAAGTCCCAGCTATCCTGTTGCAAGTGTATCTTCCCAAAGGGCCTCAAAGGGGAAAGGGGGAAGATAAGTACTTTGAGTCTTAAAATCTCCTTGTGGACAATTACCATGCTAAATTTCAATCAAGTAGTTTTCTAAAAATTTTTCAGTAAATTAACAAGGTTATTAATAATAGATGCCTGCTATTTTTAAAGTCAGAACAACTTAAGAACACAAGGGGTTTTTTTGCCCAGCCATCAGATGCCATAAATTAAAACAAAAACAAACAAACAAACCCAACCAAAACCCAAAAAACAGATGGGCCTAGATGAGACAAGCAAACTGAACAGTGACAGCTTCTTGGGTTTCTGAAATAAGGAAAGGACTAAGGTACAACCATCACCACAGGCAGGACACCACGCAAGAAATACATGACCATCGACACATGTCCTGACAGCAGTGCCATGCTCCAACCTTAATCCCATTTTCCAGACCCCACAGTGACTCCTCTAACCTGCAGCCCTGAAAACACAGAGCCCACAGGGACACAAAGCATTGAAAGTGAACCCTAAAAATGGGGTCTTTGGGTCATCTGCTCACCAGTGCCAGTTTTGTCCTCCCTCTCCATGCATTTCCCTGTGCTCCCACACTGACAGAACTGAAGAGGTATCTGCATCCCTTTTTGCCCTAGTTTCCCTATTAGTGACTCAAGCTCTGCTGTTTTAGAGACCCACCACACCAGGACTCATTCATTGCTCTCCCTCTACTGAAGGCCCAGAACTTTCCATGCTCTCCCACCACCATCCTTTAATCCAGAAACTCAATTCATGGAAGAAACCCCAAGCCTCAGTCTCTTTGTGTACTGGTGATTAACAAGACTGATTTCTACTTAAATGACACTTATGACACACCTCATTCTTTAACATATTAAGCTGGGGCTGAGATATGTGCCCGAAGCTTTTTGCTTACTTTTTCTACCTTTTTTCCAGCTTTTGAAGCTTGTGAGCTCCACAGGGACAGTGGAGGCATGGGCATTATGGTCACAAAGCCATCAGGCAGAGCAGCACTGATAGTTTGTAGGTGAGAAGCAGCCCAGCCCCACTGCCAGCTACCCAGGCTCCTTAGCCAGTTTGTTATGACGCTGATGCCCAAAGATATTTATGTTCCACTCTTGTCAGCGGCTCTTTATGTGCCCTCATTGTTTATGGAGCAATTTGCTTTGAGGCTTGCAACACTGGGAGGTGCAGACCTTTACTTACAAAGAATAATGGCATAAATCTCCTGTGATGAGCACTTAAGTGTCTAACATAAATCTGTGTGCAGCTATTTAAAGGATAAGTCCTGCTGGTTTAGGAATGGGCACAATTTCACTGCCCTCAGTAACTCTCAGCCAAGAAGCCCTTTCCAACCACCTATTCCTGCTTCATTCATGCTGCCTTTTTTCCTTTATTAGCTCTGCTACATCCTCTACAGGCCTTCAGCTGGCCATCTGGATCAACTGAAAACTGAAATCTCCTCTCAGCATTTGCAATCCAGATCTCTATGTTAAATATATAAATTAAATTGGTTCAATCCACATTCACACTTCATTGTATTTCATTTTTCATAAGAGCAGAAGCTATCCAAAACATGTGTTGAATGGCTTTATTGTCATCCACACGTTCTCTAGATATGATAAATTTGAAGAAGCAGCATAATAGCTTGGGCCAGTTCTCAATGTAGAAGTCACAAGGACAGCAGCAAAAGGAAGGTACCACATCAAGCAAACCATGGTGCTAACTCATGCCTGGTCACTGTCAAGTGAAGCACTGCACCACCGCCAGCTTCTCCTCCCATTTTCTGTAGGCACTTTATAACCAACCATATGCTGAGTAATTGGCACATTTTCTTTTGCATCTCTCCTCTTCCACAGCAGAGGTCCAGAGGAAACCACTCACCCCCAGCGCCTGGCCAGCCAGTCCCAAGTATGGGGCTGACCAACGCCTATTTGCATGAACAAGATCTAATAATTATGGCAAAGCCCACCAAACTATCCCACAGGATTAAAGCTGGAAGCACTTCATACTTAGTTACACTCAAGGCACGGGACCTGGGTAGTTGCAGGGACTGGAGATTTCAAGATAAAACCACAGTTTTCAGGAAGCAACATTTCCATAATGAATTGATAGCAACTAGGCTGTCTTGTCAAAATAAAACTGTCTTAATCTTTTAAATAGAATCCTGGGCTATTTAACTTATAATTGATTAACAGCTTTGTAATGAGAGGATTAAAGTACACAGTAGATAACTCAGGTGATTGACAGCTCTGCTTCACCAGCCTAAACCAAGATGCCTCTGTTTTCCTACCACATGCCGATTAAATGATTAAGTATTGTTTACTGGGACCGGGAGGATTACAAGACAGTAGGTGGATTTATTAGCAGAGTAAGGAAAAACACTCCTACACGTAAGAAAAAAAGATTATTTTGAATGACTAACAGCCATTCCCCTGCAAAGCATGACTAGGAGCTAGCAGAATTATTCACTGCCAGAAGGTTAGATCCCAGCCCTTCTCCCTTTTTTCAGACCATTTGCCAGTTTATCCAGATGTCTCCAATGTGTTCACCATTTCAAGGTGTACTGTTCAGACCATTTCCTGAGTTTATCATAGAGGTAGTTTTAAGTCCATCTGCTTGGTATTATCAATGCAGGGAAGGCTAGGACTTAACTCTCATTAGAGACAGAACCTCACTTCTCTGGGGCAGGAGACCAAGACATCTTTCAACAAGCGAGTGATGCCTCATTAGCAGTCTCTTAGTACATGTAGGCACTGAACCAAATCACCTTGATACAAGCACTTGAACATGGCAGGAACAATAATATGTTTTAGCAACGTGAACCAAGAACATCCAATTTTACATGAATTAACAATTTATGCTGAGAAGCTTTGAAAGGAAGGGGAGGAGGGAGAATTCTTGAATTCACAAGATCAGACTCCATAGTTACCGTGTCTGAACCAGCCACTTTGCTTTAGCACGATGTGTGCCATTTTTACTGGGCTGGGGAAGAAAAAATGAAAATCGATCAAGATGCTGAGAAGATTTTCAAATGTATGACCTCTTGACTTTAGAAAGCTACACATTAAATGAGACAATTCCTTAAGCTTACAATCCCCCCTGTACCTTTAGGTGACCCTTTAAGTGTCTGATCTCTGGATGGCAAAAGTTACACAAGATGTTCTAGTTAAACTAGGTGGCAAAAGCTAAAGTTTTCTTCAGATTTCCCCCACCCCCACCTATTTCTGTAGGGCTTCTACACAGGTCTACAAGAGTGGCTTCAGCACAGCTGAGGAAAGCAAGAGTTGTCAGTTCCAAGTAAATCTGTCAGTGCTGCTTGCTCTGTGAGCTCTCTCCCCCAGTATGCCACTGGCACACAGCACTGGATAACGATTTCTCTCGGTTGGTTAATTAAAAAGAGCAAAGTCCCTGCCAAGCACCTTTGCGGGTGTGGAGCCAGCAGAAGCATGTTAACAGAATAAAATATTTTGGGAACCTGTGAGCTTGTGTTTTCAGCAGCCTGTCCAGAGCTCAGGGTTCCTTCCTGGGATTCTGACAAGCATCTGAAAGTGTAAGATTTTAGTTTTTTCTGTGAAGGACTGTGTATGGCACACAGGACACCTGCAGTGAGACATGCAAGCAGCAGGCTGATGCTTCCAGTGTTCCTTGGAGCTGTACCAGGTAAACCCATGAAGAGACTGAATTTTGACAAATCAATAAATTAAAGTCCAGGATGTCAAAGAGAAAATTGTGAAAAAGAGATCCCTAGAGATATTAAATACAAAGATATTACCTCTGGCTCTGGAAACCTCTGAGCCACAGTTTGCAGGGAGGCTGTACCAAGGGAAATATCCCTGCACGTCTCCTGCAGCAGCTGTTGAGCTGCAGGGAGCTGGAGGGGTAGCTGGGGGAAGCTGTGACCCCAAAAGGCTGTGAAGGAACATACTGAGCTAATTATGAAGAGTGGCAAACTCTGTTATGAAGAGTAAAGCAAATATGAATGGCTGGTGAAGCTGGCCACAACTGGAAGATGTCTCAAGAAAAAAAAAAAGCAGCACCTGGACAAACATAGGAAAAAACACTGCAGGACATACAGTCTTTCAGAAGATAGTCCCAAGATCACTGTGACAACTTTATTCAGTGGGACTGGAAAGCAGCCACACAGAGATTGACACATGCTTGGCCACCTCACCTTGCAGGAGCCAGCATGGGGATAGAGCTGCCAGTTAACTCCAGACTACTTTATGACAGCCTGTCATGCAGGTCATAAAAAGCAAAAGGCAGTGTCCCATTTGCCTGGCAGTGTTAGCCCCGTGGAGAGCACCGCGTCGTTAAGTCCAAACAATGTAGTTGTAGGTCACCCACTTTGTGAGCAATGAGAAAGTAGAGATTCTCTTTCTTCAGAGAACATTTGGCCTTTACTAACAGAGGCAGCCGTGTCCCCCCAGGGTTAGGAAGAGGCAGGATAAATTTCAGAAGAGCAATTGCAGACAGCAGCCTCACCAGGGCTGGGAGGCTCCTTTTCTACCTATGCAGAGAGTCATCTGTCCCCTCACCCACTGCAAGCCCAGTGCTCAGCCCTGCTGCAGGGACACCTCTTACCCTTAGCAGTTCAAATTCCTGACCAGCACCATCTTTAACAATGAACCATCAATTTAACCACCAGACAATGGAGAAGGGCTTGTTCTGCTTGTGCCTATTCATACTGCCCTGATTATAGGTCCTGACAGGTCAACCCATCACCTTGACACCCAGTGCATTAATAACTGTTAGGTGATAGACACATTACTGGCAATCCAAGCTCACTTTAAATATTTAGTGACTTAGACAAAAAGAGCTCCAGTTCTTCCAATCCATACAAGCATAGAATGCATTTGATTGGAAGGGACCTCTAAAGGTCATCTAGTCCAACCCCCCTGCAGTAAGCAGGGACATCCTCAACTAGATCAGGTTGCTCAGAGCCTCAAGCAAGCCTGACCTTGAATGTCTCCCAGGATGGGCCCTTCACCACCTCTCTGGGCTATCTGTTCCAATGTTCAACTAGCCTCAGAGTAAAGAGCTTCTTCCTAACGTACAATCTAAAAAGACCCTTCTCTAGTTTAAAACCATTACCCCTCGTCCTATCACTACACACCCTTGTAACCAATCCCTCTCCAGCTTTCTTGTAGGCCTCTTTCAGGTACTGGAAGGCTGCTATAAGGTCTCCCCAGAGCCTTCTCTTCTCCAGGCTGAAAAAAATCAAACATCCTCAGCCTGTCCTTGTAGGTGAGGTGTTCTATCTATCCCTCTGATCATTTTCATGGCCCCCCTCTGGACCCACTCCAAAAGGTCCAAGTACTTCCTGTGTTGAGGGCTCCAGAGCTGGACACATTCCTACAGGTGAGGTCTCATCAGAGCAGAGTGGCAGAATCACCTCTCTTGATCTGCTGGCCAAGCTTCTCTTGATGCAGCCCAGGATGCAAGTGTCCTTTTGGGCTGCAAGTGCATGCTGTTGGCTCATGTCCAGCTTCTCAACCACCAGAACCCCCCGAGTCCTTCTCCACAGAGCTGCTTTCTATCCTCATCCCCCAGCCTGTACTGATAATCAGGATTGTTCTGACTTAAGTTTTAATTGGAATATTACTAGTTAACATGGAATATAGACGTTCAGAGAAACAGCATTCAGGGGAACACCTGAAAAGGTGTGACACCTTTCCACATCTGCCTAGCATGGCCAACCAAAGAGGCCACATGCCTGGGAGGAATGCTCCCCATGGACATGACATGGTACCTGGCTGCCAGGAGGCTATGTCTGCTGGGCAGGACAGCAGCTCCATGGAGAAGTGTGATGTCTGGGGTGGCTGATGGACACCCCAAGGACAACTCTAAGGTATTAATCTCTGATGCTTTTCTCAAATCCAAACTCCCTCTGGTCAGATGAGCAGGACAAGAAAATGCTTTTAAGTGTCATGATGAACCTAAGCCACTCACTGTCCTCCTGTCCATGTGCAGTGGAATGATCCCACCTGTTATCCACACTGAACACTTGCTCAAGCCTTACAAACGAGGAACATCCAGGGAGAAGACTGTGGAGGATCTGGGTAGATTTTTCCCAGGGTGAGAGGCAGAGGTAAAAACAACAGGTTTGGTCTTGCTGGTGGAAGCACTTTGTCTCACCTTTAGCTGTTATTCATGCTAAAACACTGAAGGAGTCTTTGCTCATCATTAGTAACAGAGCATAAGGCTGCAAAAAACAGGAGATTTGGATAGGTTTCAACAACAGCAAGGGAACCAGTCAGGAAAAGTCAATAGCTTTCTAAAGGTACATCTTTCTTCTCAGAGACCCATCACCAGAGCAAACCAAGTGGATCCAAAGGCTCATCATTTCCCCAGGTTATGGCTCATGCCACAAAACAGGTTCATGGCTTGTCACTGGCACCTACCAAGAGAACTGTCCCTGTGGCAAAAGCTGCACTAAAATTTAACCCCCATGACCCTGTGATGTGGTTAAACCACCAAAACAACAGCTTTACCCTCTTGGCTGGGTTAGAAAGACGTCTGTCCACTCCTGGCAGGCAGCAGCTTCCGCCATTGTGCTGTGGTGAGTGGGGAATACCAAAGCTTGAATAGCAAGTTCTGAGCTGCTCCACTCACCCATCCTAGAAAAGCCTTAATATTGGCACAGCAGCTGATACAAGATTTTGTACTTTGAGTTCTGATTCTTCAGCCCCGTCACAGCTGTTATAAAATTAATTGAGTCTAAAACAAAAGCGCATCATTTGGCAGAGCTCAAAAAGCACTCGCTGGAAATAAATACATCAAGACCAGTATGTTAAAGTGCATCCTTTCAAGCTTTGTTCAGCAGAGTAACATTTGTTATTGAAAATAAAAATCTCTGCTTTGGATTTCAACTGCCCTACCCAGGGGCTATCCTGGAAATTGGAAGGAATGCTGTGACAGGAGGGAAGCTAAACGCTGGCTTAGCAAGGAATGGTTTTACAGGTTGAAGTTTGGAGTGGCATTTTCAATTTCAAACTGAGATGGGAATAATGAAGCACAGATTTTAGGCTGGTATCTGCATGTAACAAGGACAGTGACAATTGTAATCCAAAAACCTCACCAGGCTTCTCCTGATGGAGAGCAAATGGCAGGTAAGGCTTCATTACCAGCTGGCAAGCCCAGCATTCAGCTCCATAGGGGCAGGCACAGCAGCCAGCAGAAAGGAAGCAGGCAGCATCTAATATTTCATCAGACAAAACCTTTGGGTCTCCAATTATACAATAATTAAGTGCTCAGGAGGCTGTGAAATGTGACAGTCTGGGATTTGAGAGCACAAATTCCTTTTTGCCCTGTAAGTGGCACTTGGAGGGCTATCCCCCCATGCCACCACCCCCCCACCCCCCCACAGCATTCCCCTTCCATCCCACAACTGGTGCCTGTTTATCCAGGCTACAAAATTCAACATCTTATTACTGTGACAGTTGTTATAACCAAATGTCCATGTTGCAGGGCATTTACTGCTTATATGCCAGACAGCTCACAGCATCCTTCACTGCCTTACCTAGGAGCAGTGCTCATAGGTATCTACAAACTCTTGCAGAAATCAGGTATCTCTCTTGTAAATCTAGGAGGGAAAAACAACCACCCTCCCCTCGTGCTCTTCTGCACAACCCTCCCACGTGTCCCTCTTCAAACACACACAGTTTTGATGCATATTTAATTTTCTTCTTTTACAACAGAGAAAGAACAGACACTAGCTCTTGGGAATTTAGCTAGGAGCTAAAATTAAATTGCTTTTCAGGGTGGAGAGAGATCCTTGGATTGAACCCATTGCCTCTTTTTCCAATAGCTGTGTTATCTCATAGCAGAACAGCCCGCTCCTTTCAGGATCCCAAGTCATTTAATGAAGACACCTCCATGTTATTCCCCATCTAAGGGTTCAGTGAAGTTGTTTAGATTCCTACAGGCACAGGGTGGTCGTACTTCAATACACATCACTCCACAGTGCTCGTGTCCAGTCCTTCAGGAATCAAACTACTATTAGTCACTGATTAAGTCTGTTTTGCAAAGCTCTTACAGGGTTATCAAGAGGTGGGTCCTCACTTATCACTTAGCTGCAATTTATATTTATGTTCTTTTTTTTGTGAAATTGCCTCAGATCCAGTAGACCTTGCAATGCCGACTTGCACATATACCACATCTGCTCTAAAAATATCTCAGCCAAAGGAACAACAAAACCTTTTATGATGCTTAGATGATATCAGCATTAGACATAGTAAACAGAAGGACATTTAATGAGTTAGATTTTGCTATCACAAAAAATAGAAATACTGACAAATGTTCAATCAATAAATGTGAATATGAACATACAGACTTACCATTTTTGTCAGCTCTTCTGAAAATCTAGAATTGAAAGAGAGAGAGAAACATTTTCACTATGTTGTTTGACTTGAAAGGGTGAAGCCCTTAGCATGAGGACCACATTCAACCCCATAGGCAGGGCAGGACCACGTGCTCCAGCCCCAAAGAGCCAATTCAGGGGCTTTACAGAGCTCACCCTTTCCAAGATGCAGCCCTTCACCCCCAGATCCACATGATGGACAATCACTGACAGGGTAAAGTATCAACATAATTGCCTATGGAATAACTGGTGGGAAAGGACCTAGCTAGCAAAATAAAGACAACACAGAATGCTTCTAGCATCTCCCATCTCCCTTGCAGAAGAAAGCTGAGAATGTGGAACCAACACAAGAAAAATACCCATTAAAAAAAATTACAACACCCGTGCTGTTAGCCCAGCCAATTTCTGTAGCATGAATAATATCTCAAACCAAGTTTCACAGTTCTTCACTTCTGAAACAAGTTATTTACAATATTTTTTCTTTTTTTTTTTAAAGCAAGTTGCCTGCGTGGGAAGGAGATTATATTTAGACTTAAAAATACTGTGTGGAGGAACAGCCCACCAAGAGGAATTGGCCCTTTCAGAATTAAAAAAAAAAAACCAAAAAACAAAAAAACACTGCAATAATGTGTAGTACAGTAGCATTTGCTGGGGAGAAAGCAGAAACAACTACTCTTCCAACTAGCCTCATTTTAGGAGTAATCCCTTGACACAATGCTGTTAATGGTAAAAGGCTTGTGCAAGGGTTGAAATCTTATAGGTTTCTGCCAAAAATGGCTGCTAGCACAGGTTTGGCCATAAATTACCAAAAAATTAACATGCTCATAAACTGGACAGAAAAGGGAAAACATTCTCATCATTTCCTCAGACCTGACCCTATTAATTTAAGCAAGAGCGGAGATATTGGCTGTACAAAGAAATTTCCCTGAGGAGGGAATAAAAGCACCAGCTGGACAGATCAGAGTCAGCCATAAAGTGGAATCTCTTCTTTTCTGGGTCATAAAATCACTACCAAAAAAAAAAAAAATATCAGAAGAGAAACTGCTGCACAAAACAAGAAACCCAAGAGACACGTTGAATTGCAGAATGTGCTATTCAAGTGAATATGGCTTAATTAAGGCACATTAATCATTCTTTTGCCCAAAGTTCTTCCAAGGCTGCACAGGCCAAAGTCAAATCTGGACTTGCTGGTGTAGTTCAACAGAGGCAAACACCCTCTGCTTAAGTCAAAACCAAATGGTGGGAGTCATTAACTCCCAGCTTCCAAAGAGGGTCATCAAGCCCATAAAATCCTTAGAAAGATTACAGCTTGTGACCACCCCAAAACAGTTTATTTCTTGGGCTGACCATTTTATTAGAGCAATTAGAAGGGTTATGGGTTGGGGTTTTTTGTGGTGGATTTTTTTTTTTGTTTTTTTTTGGTTTTTTTTGTTGGGGTGGTTGGGGGTTTTGGGGGGGTGGAGGGGGGGGGG
>JANHGN010011067.1:0-45233 GCA_024605025.1 Megaceryle maxima
AGAAAAGAAAAGAAAAGAAAAGAAAAGAAAAGAAAAGAAAAGAAAAGAAAAGAAAAGAAAAGAAAAGAAAGAAAAGATTAATCAATCACTGGCACACATTCTTTATCACTTTGGCCCATTAACTCAAAATTATTTCCCTGAAGAGAAATCCTCTGTGGGAAAGTGGGCTATTTGCCTGCCTTCTTTATGGCGTGTGGTATGAAAGCACATTCATAAGTAAGGGACACCATCATGGTGCTGTTGTGCTCCCAAGGTCCCTGGCTGCAGAGTATTGTTCCTAGGTTGAGCCATCTTGAAATGATCAGAAGGTGAAGGTGGTACCCATGTTGTGAAGAAAAAGCACATGGTTCTTTACTGCTGGACTATGTTACAAATGATTGCAGTGTGACAGGATATATTTATTCATACCTTCTTTCTCTGATGGAGTGCAAAAATGTTTTTCTTCTCAAGGAAGGAAAAATGGTAAAAATACAGATACCTCCGTGTATCTTGGCTAGTTGAGTTGTCAGTAGTAGTGTAATGTATTGGTCCCCTGCACTGGACTTGCTAAGGGTGCAAATCAGGCAATATAAAAATGAATGTTTGGGGAATTCCTCCACATGGTGTTTCTAGGAGAAACATGTCTCCTAGTTACACATGGTGTAACTAGGTGAAATCTCTTTTATTCATGGCAAACAGCAATGTCAGACATGCCAGAGGAAACAAGCTGTGCTTGAAAATTATCCAGAGAGATCATCTACTGCATGCAGTTAAAATGTACACAACCCACATGCCTAACATTTTATATTATGCTATCTTTGTAATTATAGAAATACAGATGGAATGGCTGTTTACCAGGAAAGTATAAACACCTGTGGGATTCCCTTCCCATAGGGCTGCTGCAGGAAAGTGATCAACCCATCAAGCCGGATGGAAGAAGCTCTCTGGATTCTCTTACAGACTCAGGGGAGTTGCTGACGACAAGCGTGTAAGACTCACTGTGGCACGTCAGGGAAGAGCACTTTGGGATTGCACAAGACTTATTGTGGGATGTTTAGGCAAAGGATTGGGGAAGAGATCAAGGGGGTTTGGGGAGGAAACAGTATGGGACACAGGACAAGGGGACATAAGAGGCTGGTGAAGTGTAAACCGGTTGCTTGTCAGTACATTTCTCCGGCTGTGCCCTGCACCTGGTCAGAGAAGCGTCTCTTGTCTTTATCTTAAAACTCCACTTCTGTTTTCCTGTGTGAGGGAGACTCTGTTCTACACCCGTGTGTGGAGATTTAAGTGCCAGCGGCTGGAATCAGACCACAAGCCATCGGAGTCTACGCGTCCGGGGTGCCAGCAACCTCGGTGGCTGATGGAGGGCCCGATCACCGCCACTCCCTCCGCCGTTGCTAAGGAAACCGTTCCCCCCCACCCGGAACTCTGGGGTGCGGCGCCATTCGCCAGCCGGCGCTTATTAGCAGCCGCTCTCCGGCGTGCTCCTCGGCCTTCCGCTGTCCCGCGGTTACCTTAGCAACGCCGGTGGAGAGTGGAGCCCGGGCCCGGCGGCAGGATGGTGAGAGACGGGGGGCGCGGCGCTTCCCCCACCTCGTGCGGGGGAGGCCCCGTCGAGGCCCCGCGGTGACCTGGGTCTGGTCTGCTCTCTGTTCAGATGCTCTCCCGGGCTAAGCCGGCCGTAGGGGGTACCCCGCCGCCGGGAGATAGACGGAGGAGGAAGGGGAAGAAGGTGCCGCAACTGGAAGAGCTCCTGGCCCTGAGGGACTTCACTGGCGCGATCACCTTGCTGGAGGTAACGGCCGCGGCGGTGGCAGAGATCCCGGCCCGAGGGCGCCGGCGCTCTGGCTCTCCCGCTTCCCTCGGGTCAGCGGTACTGTCGTTGCCAGGCCTCTGCCAGGCACGGCTGCGGGGCTAGGGGAGCCTTTCCCCTGCCGTGTGTCCCCCTCGCCTCCTTCCGCACCCCATAGACCCTGTTGCGGCAGCTTTTCCCCTCGCTTTGCAGAACTAGGTTTGGCATGCGAGGGTTGCCTGCTGCTTCCATCAGACGTGTGAGCAGCTCCACCCCGGTAGCATCCACAGCTGTCAAACCATCCGTGATATAAGATGGCCCAGTATTACTTTGATTATCTACAGGGCTTTGTAAATTCCGTAGCGCTGACAAAATTCTTACATACTCTTTTCTCTGCACAGTTTCAACGGCACACGGGTGAGCAGGAGGAGGATGCTGACCTTTGGATTGGATACTCTGCCTTTCATTTGGGTGACTATAAGAGAGCACTGGAGGTAAGGTGGAGAAATCCAGCTGCTCAAGGCTGGAAATCAGAATGTTGTGATAAATCGAGAACAAAAGAAGGAAGAGGATCTGTAGTAGGGAACAGCCAGTTAAGGTACAAATATATGGTAATAAGGCAGATGCTGTGGAAAGCAGTTGGGATTGGGGGGGAAAAAAAAAGGTATTTGCTTATGACCTTTTTTACATTATTTACTGTAATTTATTACTACCTAATTTGCCTTCTTAAATGTTATGATTCCTGGCCTACATTTTATATTCCCTTTTTGTAGCTAGCTTTCCACAGTTTTGTTTTTTCAGGTTCAATTACGTCTTTGTCAGGTAGCTTCTCTGTAATGTGCATGCTTTTTTCACTTTTTCTTTAGAGGTTGATGTCCCTGACCATTTAATGCATATTATTGCTTTTCTCTATATTATCTTAAATAAACATGTTGATCATTTAAATATGTATGCATTTTTAATATTTGTACATACTTACAGTACAGTTGTGTTTCTTTCACTGTATGAATCAATATGCAGTTCTTTCTCCCGTGTCCAATTTTGTCTCCAATGAAGCTCAATTTCTGGCCAGTAACTATTCACTTTCTCTGTAGAAATCTTAACAAATTTTTGTTGTCTGCCTTGCTCTGTACCTTCAGGGGCTGGAATCAGCATGCACACTAGAACAGTGAGTGTTGTGGAAAGGTGTGGTGATACCCACAAGGCTATGTATAAGCTAGTGAAAATTTGAAACTACTCAGTTTACCTGGGTATTGTTGTCTCATTGCTGTATTCCTGCAGATGAGTATCGCTGGGTCCATACAAAGCTGTGTTGTGCTGTTTCAGGCAATTGCTTTCAGTCAATGTGAGCTGGGGAACTATTTGCTGTGAAGCATAACTGTGAAGTATAGCTGGTTTTGCCGTGTTTTAACTTCATTTTCCTGGAAGACATATTAACAACAGATCATAATTTGAAGTATTAACAAAAGAAAATAGCCACAGAAACAGATTAAGACAAATATATTTTTGTTTCTTAGATAAAATGAAGTGTTTAACTATCGTAATACTTGGTCACGTGCACAAGAGTCATACACGAGGTGGAGACAGAATTTCACAAGGCACTTAAGAAATTGAGGCATAAACATCTGCTTGAGATATTAGAAATGCTCAGTGAGTCAAACTGACAGTATACACAGTATAAAAAGGAAAATAGTATAGGACATAGTGCTAGCTTGAATATTCATGTTTAGAGTTATGGAATTTAAAGATCATGAATGTAACAATCAGTTGCTGTAGCGAATTTATATCAGTTAGGTATTAATAGAGAGTGAAAGTTTTTTTTTTAAAAAAAGTTTGTCTAAAAATTAAATATAGCTTGCAATTTCATTAAAAAAAAACTATTTGGAACACCCAATATGTGCTTTTATGGCCAGTGCATATTTTAAATGTTTCCTTCAACAAAAGACTAACAGCATTTTTTAGTATTATTTATATATATTTTTTAGAGATTAGGTTTTGTATGTGGTGTTTGGTTCACCACTAGGTGATACTGTTGATTCAGGCTTTTAAAAACTGCACCATAGTGGTTTTTGCTGCTGAAGTAGGGCTGACAAAAGATTTGTATGCTTGGTTTGTCGTTAGTTTGTTTGTGTGTATGTTTTAAGTGAGTGATCACAGGGCCTATCTTTTCAGATTTAAGGATAATTTTTGGCACAGTGATGAGCCCTGGTAACTTCTGTCATTTTATGGTGGCCTGTGGGAAATAAGCCTGTGCATCTCAACCTAGTGTCTTTTGGGACAGAACACCATAGTTATAATCCACAAGCCTCTAGCAGTCAAGGGAAAGAGTGTGGACTGTGGAGGCTGAATTGCCTTTCAGTTATCAGCTTCAGGGTTCAAGTGCAATGCTGTTGCTGTTGTTGCTGTATTCTCAAGGAACAAATATTGTGATTATCTGCACCCCCCAGATCTTGGAGCACTCTTTGAAGAGTGCCAAGAGCACTCTAAATAAAATTAGATGGGTAGAAGATTCTGCAGAATTCTCCAGAATTACACTTAGGTTTCACACTCCTAAGTGCCTGTAAGTGACAATGCATAGACTGTGTCACTATATTCCCAGTTCAGGGTTTGTATTCCATATACCTGACAAGGGTTTTCAGAAGTTATTCTGCTCAATAATCCTTTTATTTATAATGATACTTGCATAGTGAGCCAGGTGGACTGCTTTCATGGCAACTTTTGGAGAGGTTTGGGAGTTGGGGTGAGGTGGCCATCATCCACTGCCATGAAAAATGAAAAACACCCATACCTCTAGCTCCAAGAGCACCTTCAGAGAGAACAACAGCAAAATATCTGGCACATTCACATGAGAGATTTTGCAGGGCACACCAACAGTCAGGTATTTTCTAGGTAGAACACTAACCTCAGCATCACTAGGGTCACACTTTCCCCTTCTTGGTAAGTAGATCCTTTCCTCAAAGGATATGCCACTAACACTGGTCTGGTGGGATCATCCCAACTGCTGTGCACCGATTTACAAATGGTACTGCACTGGACTCAACTCTTCCAGCAGTGATGGTGGCAGTCCATTCCTGGGGATGTTTTTTTACTAACACTGAGTGGTCAGTGTCTTCCTGTCATCATATGTCAACCAGATGTCTGATTAGTTTTCTGGAGTTTTCCACATCTGCTATCCCTAATGGGGAAAAACCCGCCTGTCTTTCCGCCATGACTTGTCCATAGCACTAATCTTAAAGATTTCCTAAAAATTTTCTGGTCTCTTCACCCAAGGTCCAGAATCAGAGCATCAGTCTGATGATTCTGTTTCTGAGCTGCCTTATTTGAGGTGTCTGGGGCCCAAGAAAGGGAAGATTATAAAGAATTTGACAAATATAAACAAGTATTGACAATTTAAGAGGAATTGGCATGGGCAGGTGCACTGCTAGGTTGGGTTCAAGAACAGGTTTCACACTTGCACTCTCTCACTTCCTGACTGAGCTTAGGCACACAGGATGCTGGCATGGTACAGCTACCAGATATGGTAATGGCATTTTGGCCCATCAGCTGCATGCAGGAGAGCAAAGCATGATCCCTGGGCCTTCAATGTATTGTTCCTGTCAAAATCTCGCAGCACTACAGCCAGCAATTCTGACAGTCACTCCTATCAGCTGCCTTTCCCCCTAGCAGAGAATTGGGAGCCATTCTGCCTCTTCACTGGATGGAACCTCCTGCCTATCCTGATTTTGCTCAGTATAATTTCAGTCAAATAGTAAATGAAAGGAATGGGGCTCTACTAGGGTAATGGCTCATCCATAAGCAGTATCTAGTCTTGCACAAGTACTTCTCCTGGAAGTGTGAGAATACAAGTACAATCAAGCTCCTCGCAGCGGAAGGTAGAAAGTAAAAGACGTATTTTTGGCTCGGAGAAATTCTCTAAGCTTCTCTGACATGACTGTATCCAGGTTATGATGAGTATCTCCACACCTCCTTTGATCACTTGTGGGGCAGCCCTATAGGTTGTCCTGTTTATTGATTCTTCAGGATCTGTGTTTATGGGCTTGGAGGATCCAAACAAGTATTAAAGGGCACTGAGCAGAATCTTGCTGGCCTCAGCATTGTCAGTAGAAGCCTGTAGTTGCAGGTGATTAACCTGGCAGCCTGCTTTTGAGGAAAAGTGCATGTGTCTTGTGATAGGGACGACAGGTAGAGGAGGGTGGAATAGCAAAAAGTAGTTATGCTCCTGGTTGGCAAAAATAGGCCACAGGTCGACTGTTGGGAAAGCTTTTGGAGTGTGGTGGTTGTTGGTGGTTGGTTGGTTTGGTTTGGGGGAAGGAGAGGGGAAAGCTCTTGTGAAGTAATTATTGAGAGACTGATGTTGAATGCCTTTTAGTGAGGGATGGGGCAACAGCACATAGTCTGGGCTCATGGCCCAGAACTACAGGATAAGGAGCATTAATGGCCCTCATTTTTTATTTACTGCGTTTCCATAGATTCACATTGGTACTGCCAGCTCACTCTTTATTTATTACTTACTTTGAATGGCCAAGCCAGAACATGACTTGTGCTTATGCACTTTGTCTGTTTTAATTAATCTGCCTGAAGCCATAGCCAAAAGAGACCTTTGGGTGCTTTAAATCTGAACAGATTTTGAAAAATTCCAGATGGTCCAAATAAACAGCAGTAGCCAGTCTCTCGGAGCTCTGTAACAGGCCTACATCAAGATTGAACTGGCCTCAGTAGCAAAAGTTGGTCTCTGTGTAAATGTTTCCTTTTTTAAAAAAAACAAACAAACAAAAAAACCAAAAACCCACAACTTTTTAAAAATCTTCTTGATGGACAGCTAGTTCTTGAAGTACTACCAGGACTGAGCTGGCTTTTAAGGGCATACTTTACCAATATCTTCCCTGTTTGGGAGTGCAGTTTACTTTCACTTAGCAACAGGGAAAAAAAAAAAAGAAAAATTATGCTTGCAAACTGTAATCTTTATTGTTGTCAGCATGTTTCTGCTTGTGGGATTCGCTGTCCTTTGGTTTATTTTATCTAGTGTTACATGTACATCTGTGCCTTGCCACCCATAATGGCACAATGTGATAAATTCTCCTCAGACAGAGGGAAATTCCAATGTATATTTTTGGAGGAAGAGTAGAGTCAGCAAGGGGTTGTGTGGCTGGGAGGGCTGAGAACCTTAGGGTGGTTGAGAGTATGTGGATGGCATTTTTAGCAGGTCTTGAGACCCTACATGCTTTGCTTTATGTTGCCTGTCGGACATAGCTGAGTGGAGAACAGAAGCACTGTCAGGAGGCACTTTCACTGGCATGATCCTTCCTAGTAATTTAACAGAAATCTGACGGAGGGGAAGAAAATAGCATGGAGAAGTCTCCCTGCCTCTGTTTTATGTAGGTATTGTTACAGAGAGCGAAGATGTTTATCTTCAGGAATATCACTGTTTGATAGCTGCAATTTTTTTTTCTTCATTAAAAAAAGTAGATTGAAAGATTGAGCTGTGAATTTGTTAATGTTTCACAAATAACAAGAAATGAAGCAGTTCATGTGACAGTATTAAGGGATATGTAATGAATGTGGATGTGTAAGAAACTTTAGAATCTAGTATCTAGTGGTTTTCTATAGCTGTTGGCTGCGAGCCTTAAAATGGGAAATAATGAAGTTAGGCAAAGTTTAGAAACATTTACTATAATGATAGCTTCATGTATTAGGAAATCTTGAATTTGACCAATACCAACTTGTAGACTTCTATTTTAATGCAGTGGTCTCCAAGCTATTTTGATCATGCACCCTTATCAGCAAAAAATTTTTGAGCATGCTCTCCCAGTATATATAAAATAATTTATTTTAGTTATTAGTGGTAGCAAAAATATTTTCTTCCTGCACCCAATGGTATTGTCTTGCACAACCACTGGGGTGCACACCCTAATTTGAAGACCACGATTTTAATCTATACTAAGAAACTACCTATAAGTTTATAAAAACATGTTTAACACTTGCTCCAGTAAATATTCACTGAGAGATTTCCTTGGTGTTTATGGCTCCCAGGCTTAGACTAGAGGAGGTTAGGAAAGTACCAGAAAACAGAGGAAAAGCTGGTTATGTTGATGCCTTTCATATTTATCTTGTATAAAAATTATTATATACTTACAGTAATATTTCTTAAAATATCATATATTTGTATATATTCATCACTTCAGTATTGACAGAATTCATGCTTCTACAGTGAATATTTTTAGTGCTGCTTGTCCTTGTTGTCTGTTCTATTGCTGTAAACAAAAAAGAGCTAGAGACATATCTTAGGTTAAAATACACACTTTGTTGTAATAACTGCAATGAACTTGAGGATAAATTGTTTTATCTCAATAATTTAATGTTACATTGTAAAATAGTGGAAGAAAGAATGATATTTAATACAAGTCTGTGCTAATACATAATTTTCCAAAATCAACCATCTCTTCTGCCACAGGAATATGAGGCCTTAACCAAACAACCAGATTGCAATCCAGATGTTTGGGTGAACCTTGCCTGTACATACTTCTTTCTGGGGATGTATATGCAAGCTGAACAAGCAGCCTTGAAAGGTGAGATGTAGGTCTCTGATGGAAAAGATCGCTTTTTGATGCGAATACTTAGTGATTTTTGGAGAAAGCATTCAATGTTTTCTTTTGCTTTGTTTTTCCATAGGAGTAAAAGATACTTATAGGAAAAAATGTTTTGGCTTTAGGGTTTTGTTTCAGGTTTTGGTTGTTTGGGTTTTTGTTTTGTTTGTTTGCTTTCATTTAACATGAAAGTTACAATGTAGTTTGCTTCCTAAAAATACCTCACAGAAGCAGAGTGGTTGGAACTGAAAAAAGCATCTGGAAAATAATTTCTCTAATTTCTAAATACAAAACCTAGCATATGCTGACCAGCAACAAAAAGTTACTTTTCTTTTGACTGATTCCATGTCTTTAACCCAGTGCAGATGAAGCTAATTAGGCTAGTGAAATTATTAAAAAAAAAAAAACAAAAAACATTTGAGAGTGTTCAGCATTCTCCTTGATGTAGACAAGAACTCTGTTTAAATAGTTTGAATGACTTAGCAGGTGGTCTTGTTTCCTTCTAAGCCAGGTGTTAGGTATCCAGTACTTCAAGGCATGAAATTCACTGCAGTCACATTGTTACAGTTCTACTTTAATTTGAACATACTGGGATCATTTGCAGAAGAGGAATGAAAATTAGATACCAAGGCAGTTTTTACTGCCTAAAAATGTTTTTCCAGTTTAATTTTGTTGCCCATCACTTTCTATTTATTTTAGTGATATATGTTTCCCATAACCATAGTATTTCAGTGCTTGCTAAGTGGAATTAATAGTAGTGATGTACTCAGTAAACTTCAGACTCTTGCCTTTTTAGGATAAAGCTCTTACGGGTTTTCTCCTTTCTTTAGTCTTCTAGTATTGAGATGAAAATAGGGTAGTGAGAAAATTCTGTATTTGATGCTACTGTGGAGAAGTACCTTCAAAAAGAACAGTTTTGTAGTATTCTTTAAAGGGATACAAGAATCTAATTATTTCTTAAACTCCTCTGAAAGATCATGCTGAGCTCGAATCCCACCACTAGAAATGTTTTGTTTCTAGTGGTAACAAGTTTCATGCAGATCTTTGACCTGCATTGTTCAAGAGATGCATAAATTTCAGATAATCACAGATGATCATTTACTTTCTGAGGTACTACAAATGTAAGCTATGGAGATTACAATTTAAGACTTGAACTGGAATTAAAAAAAAAAAAGGGTCATAGAGCCTGAGGTGTCACTGCAGTCCTTGGAGGAAGCAAGTGACTGTGCCCTGTACCAGCTGGAGTGATTGTCATCAGCTTCACATGTTGTGAATTACAGTAATCCATTCTAGAGATGACAGATACGCAGATGGGCATGCATACCCACCTTTAACTGTGAGCTGGAAGTGAGGAAAGGCTCAATTTTTTTTCCATACCCCTTCAGATTAGTTCACAATATCATGGTGAGTGGCAGTGTAGGTGGTGTGGTTAGTGGTAGTCAGGTGCTGGAAGAAAGAGCAAAAATATTAAGAAAGGAGTGCAAGATGCAGGGACTGTAGCTGAGGGAAGGAACAGAGAATAACTGAGTGCTCATGCTAGCATTATCAGTTCCTGATTTTGTATAACTGTTTGAGAGGGACAGCATGCCAGTTTTTATAGTTAGGTGCTAAACCTTTCTTGTGAGTACTGAAATACTGATGATTTCTGCCTGCTTAAGCTTGGTGGGGAGGCAGTCAAAGCTGAAGATTTGTTAAACTTGCCCTTTCTCCTTTGAAGGCTTCCAAGTGTTGTTTATTCTGCTCTCCACTCCCATCACTTCAGTCTTTCTTAGACTGAAGTTGAACCAATTTATTTTTGCTCAAGACAGATCCTCTTCTAGATTTTTTAACATTTTAGGATTGCATCAGTGATGGCTGTCTGCAATATAGTATTGACATCTTAAACCATAACATCTTGTGATCTCTTGTATGGTTTTGCAAAGACCCCGAAAAAACAAAATGTTTCATTGGATACATACACAATAGGTGAAGCCTCTAGCGGAATGGCACTTATCCAGTACTGTCTTGAATACCCCTAAAATATAATGTTGTTAGTGTTGAGCTGCTTACCATTGCTATTTTTGGATTATTTTGCCTGAATTCTTACACACCTCTTGCTGTTTATTGCTGCAGTTAGCACTATGCTACTTTCAAGGGCTTAGTGTAAAACAAATGAGGGAGAATAATTTATTTTCAGCTATAATTCTAATTTCTACAGTAATGGATATTTACATTCCCTTTCACACAGAAATTCAGCTAGCTTTCTGGAATAGATTTTCCACACAAACATGTAAATATCTAGAAATCAAATAGAAGTTCCTTCTTGCCATGTACTGTTGCTTAAGAAAATTAACTATCTGAGGAAAAAATATGCAGGATACTTAGAAATTAACATTAAAACCCATGAGGTAATTCCTGTGTTTCATACAAGATCTATAGTCCACAACCTCCTGCACACTTCCATGCAGTGTACTAGCCCATTTAGTCTTGGGAGAATGAGACTGAAAGTCTTCATCTTGGTTTAATAAATTGTAATAAATTATTATTTTTGTTAATTATAAAACCAAATAATCTTATGTTACATTCCCAGTTCTTGTGACTTGTAAAGGAAAAGGACCAGAAACTCAGCCTGGCACACTTGCACAGTGATCCTGTCAACCTATCCTAGTGTTTAGAAGCCTGCATAGTGCTCTCGGAAGCCATTGGCTAGCACTGCGTTAAGAAATACACAAGAACTAACAGTTTCTTGTAAACCACAAAATGTGTACATAAGTGGGGCTGCAGTTAAATCTGTTATAAAACCCAGTCTTTTTAAGATAAACAGAATTTTACAATTATATTTAAGATTCCTGAATGGTCAGGGTTATATTGCTGAACCGCTCACTAAAGTTTGGGGTTAGTTTTGTTTGTTTTGTTTTGTTTCTTTTTTTTTCCCCTTCCCTTCTAATTTTTCATGGGTAAAGCTTTGTAATTACTTCCTCACAACTCTGCATGTGTCAGGTCTAAATGTGGTTTAACTGAATAGAGCTACTTCTCATTTCACAGTCTATACTGGAAGGAGCAATAATGTACAAAAGGAGAACAGAAATGGGTTAGCAAGAACAATGACATTTTCCAAACTAGTTTTGCTTATGCATGTACTAGTGTTTGCCAGGTGTCAGATGGTTGTCACCAATTAAAATAAGCAGTTACAAGCAGGCATGGAAAAAACGCTGGGTTTTCTTTTTCTTTACACTGCGGGTTTACCTGCATGCAAAATTATCTGCTTTCTGCTTGTACTGTATTTCTGGCAGTAGTTCATTTTCATTGTGTTTTAGCTGTGGTTTTGAATCAGCAGAGCTTGATATATGAAACTTTCCAACTGTAGAAGTGAAAATATCAATTTATACTTATTGAAACTTTGAAAACTACTGACTTTTTTCTTTTTTAAAGTATAGTGGAAGCTACAGAACAGGGAATAATTCATAGTTTTTTGCTTTGATCTTTAACTTACTGTGCTTTCATGACTGAAATGAAATGTGTATATATTGCAAGTGACTGAACATAGTTGAACTGGCTTTTAAGTATTTTGGTAGTGGGAAAATGGCTATGAATGACCCCTGTAAATTTCATTCAAGACAATTCTGAACAGTTGAGCTATTCAGGTGTGTGTAAGTGTGAACCTCAATGGTGGACCATGTTTTTTTCCAAACATTTTTGCCATCCCCTTGCATTTTCCCTTCACCAGTGAGACTGTAGTTTTGTGGCACAGAGGGCTTCATTCAGCTACTGTACACAGGTGAACTGGGTGTTATTTCTCAGGGGCAGGAGAACAGGGTTTTCTCTGGTCGGATTTTCTGTGCAGTCAGACTGGAGCCTTCTCAGCACTGTTCCATTCCTACCAGCTGTTGCTATGTATATTTAAGGTGTGTTCCACATCGGTTAATGTGTGAAGTGCTGCTATAGCATATGTATTACGTGTGCTAGGTGGGATTTGTTAATGCTGGATGCATGACCAACATTGCCTTGCACTCTTACAAGAGGACACAAATACAGATTGTCTGAGCCTTTACTTTGTCATCCTCTTCCTGCCTGTGGTATCAATATGGAACCCACCAAGAGTCTGAGCTGCCATTTCTAGTGAACTTAACTTTTTGTTTAATAATTAATGAATATAACTGTCTTCACTCTTATTGTAGCTGTTTATTATATTTTAACAAATACTTTTCTAGGTACCTGTTTAGTGTCAGAGCATAAGAATATACAGAACACTTTTTTAAGATTAATGTAAACTATGATTTTAGTGCCTGGAACATCAGCAATGATAATGACAAAAATTCTAGCTTGGGAATATTGGTGTGTTTCCTAGATGGAAGAGTTATATCCTGCCCAGCTACCTCAGTGATGCCTTCAGCAGAAAGCTAATACTAGATCTGGATGGAGCAGGGTCCAATTTGTTGCCATGCTGCATTGATATCATGTTTGTTACAATCCCTAGATTGCTTAGTACTGATCTGAAGGAAAAAAAGCCATCATCTTGAAAAAGTAGGACAGAAGAAGAAAATTGTGCTTCCTTGTGACATTATTAGATTAGTGATGATGAAATAAAGTAGCACTAGAGAGTAATAAAAGAATAAGCCTAATGTCCCTTAAAAATCATCTCTCATGAGCAGTTGTATCCCTCTCCTGCTCCAGTGTCTGACAACAGCTTTATCCTGTGTTCATAACCAAATACTTTCTCGAAACTAATCTGATTTCGTTCCTATGTTTCTCTGTCTTCCTCAAAAAATTTATTGGGTACTGGGAAGCTGCTGATACTGAATGTTTCCATCGTTCTGCTTACTGTATTGACAGAAGTTTTTTATTGTTTTTGCAGGGGAAGGGGCTTGCCCCTCTCCTTCTCTGGCTGACATGAAGGAAACCCGTAATCTTTTAAAGAATATCAAATAGAGTATCATGTAATATCTTATGAATCCAGACATTTCTTCTCCCTCCATATATCTATACACACCATCAGAACTCAGGTTTCATCTTTTGCCCAACTTTAGGTGTTAAATAACATGGACTAACCCTCCAGCTTTTCCCAAGAAATAAATAATAATTTTGATGTCGGATCAGATGCCAGGTTTGCAAGGGCAGCACTGCAGTCATTGCTTGATCAGTCAAACAAGAATTCCTTGGTTTAGATTCTTGAGGGAGTATTCCTTGCAAGTCAGTTTTCACAGTGAAATTAAAGCTAAAACCTGCTTAAAAAAGGAACATTGGTGTCTTTATCCATAATGCTGTGATTATACAATATGTTATTTTTCAGTGTAAATCCCACAATGAGTCCTGCTTGTATTTTTGGAGTCTTTGATGAGCAAATGTTTTGAATTGTGAAGGGTGGTTGCGGTACGTTTAAGTTTTGTACAAAAGCACATGTGGGTTCCATGTGCAACCCCTCTAAACTTTGATATTAAAACCTATCAATTAATGCTGGGGCACATTTGGAGTTACCATGGTTTCACTGCGGACAACATTTTGAAGAACGTGCATTTAAATTACTCTAACTTTCTAAGTCGATAGATGAAATAATTTCTAAATTGTACTAAGGTGTCAGTTGTGCTACTAGTAACTGCTTATACAATATTGATTGTAGATCAGAAAAGCTTTCTGTTCTTTAATAATTGGGCTAATGAGAATTCCCATATATCCTAGATTGAAAACAACTTCTTAACACCTTGATGCTCTGTTAGTAACACCTCACAAGATGTTTGGGTTTTGTGAGAATGCTTTCATACCACCTTTGCTTTTTCGGACTTTTTTGTTCTCCCAGTTCTTTAAAGATACAATTGACTATCCTCTTTTCTAGGCGCATGGTTAAATAGCACAGCTTGGAAAGGGGAGCAATAATTGCTATACCTATCAGAAGTACTTGGGCAGTCTTGCACTAGCAACCTGATGAGAACTGTGTGGGTTTTGGCATTGTCCACCGTGATACAAATACAAGAGTAAGAAGTCTGGAAGTCTCTCCCTAAATTGTTTAAAATAGATCTAACATTACCAAAAAATTCTGTCTTGGAGTGGGGGAGGGAAGAGGTTTTGGTGGTTTGAGCCCTCTTTCATGGTTTAGGATGTCAGAAGAATTACAGCCTTGTGTTACAGGCCATTGCTTTGCTAACTCTGCACTTCTGTGGCCTCAAACAAGTAATTCTGCTTTTTGTAAAGATTCCATGTACATCTTTTCTGTGGAACATAGGTTGCTAGCTGGTTGACCTGAGCAACAATGAGACTGCTCATTAACTGAGTAAGCTAAAGTAAACAAAGGAAATAAGGGAAGGCTTTTTGGAAGATTTCTTGCAAAAAAAATTAATAGCTCTGTTGGACGAAGGACCTTTGTCACTCTCAGTGAAGAGCAAGGCTTTCTCTAGTGACTTAAAACTCTACAGTTAACAATTTGTCATATGGAATGAGTTAAATGGAATTCCTAATCCTGCTAGCACAAGAAATTTCATGAACTTTAGTGGCTCTAGAAAGACATCTCCTGTAAATCTCTCTCCATATCTTAGTTTGAATCTTATCTGCTCTGACTGCAGAATATTGTTATGCATGCATAGCAAAAATGGTAGGAGCAATGGACTTTGCAGTACTCTGCAAGTTGGTAAGATTCCTAGAATTATGAATCACAACTTGCTTCAAATGTGACACATCATAGGAGCCTTGATTAGGAGTTTTAGCTGTTGCTGGGTTTTATTTTGTAAAGGGCGCTGTGATGTGTGTCACAAAAAACCACAGGATTATCCAGAAGGTCCTGCAGGGAAATGACAGTGCAATTCATACAAGTTTTAAGGCTCATGCAAGACAGAGGCCAGTAAAGTTATTTACAACAGGGATTTTGAAATAAATGGTCAGGGAATTAAGATAGGAAGCAAGAAAGCCTTTAAACTGCTCTAAAATTGGTAGAATCTGCAAAGGCTGTGTCAGGGAAGAGCTGTACTAGTTAATGAAATGGGCTAGTTAATGAAAAAACATGGGTGTGTATGCAGGTCTATTGAGAGAGAGGGTTAACAAAAAAGAGACACCCTGAGTTGTTCTTTGCAGCAATACTTACTGAATTTTCCTTTCAGCACCTAAGAGTCGTCTCCAGAACCGTTTACTCTTTCACCTGGCACATAAGGTATTTTTTTCCACTCATGCTTTGTTTGTTTTCTTTTCAATTTGGTAGTGTGTAATTTATGCTGGCAACCTGGCAGAATAATTGTCTATTGTGGCAAGAGAACAAATGTTTTCCATAACCACCATACTGTATTAAAATGTGGAGAAGAAAGTGTGAAAACATCATCTCAGAATAGATGCCCTCAGCCTGTATCTGAGGAAAGTCTTATCAACACACTCCACAAGCATACAAGAGGAACCTGATGGTATTTTTGATCACAAGGAACAAGAAATTTGAATGTAATTAGAAATGTATAAGACACTATTTTTCCTTTTCTTTAAAGTGTACTAACTTGCATCTGTCTTACACTTAGCAATTTGACCAAAATGGTCTACATGCTATTACTGATCCTCCTGAGTCATTCAGTATCCAAGAAGTAATATTGTTTATGGCATGAAATTTACAATACTTTCAACAATTAAATGCTTATTTCACTTATTTAACATGTAGCCATCCTCCCTTAATTTGTTATACTTAACAAGTATTATGCTACTGAAGAGACTAAGTTGAAAGAAAAGTCTAAGTCCTGAATGCTAGCTTTGAAGTCAGATTCTCTTTATTTAAATCTCCGATTAAGTGTAAGAGAAATCTTAAAATATCTTTGTAGTGGCACCGGCACTCAGATGTCTGTGATAGAGAAGTTGAATAATTCCTGGTCTGGAAATAAAGGGCTTACAAAACTACACAGACCATTGCCTTTAGTCTGTTAAGCAACTTCTCTTGCTTGTGTACTGGAGTATCATTTTGTGACTGTCTTAGGGAAAAGATTTGAAGAAAACTGAGGAGATAGATGAAAAACAAATACATAAAATGGAATCTGTGTATAAGAGAAATTCATAATTACTGTTGCATCAGCAGAACCAGCAAAGGGAAGCACTGGAATAAGTGATTTGAGTAGACCAATCAGGTGAATAGTATCAACTTTACTACTGTAATACAAATAATGGGTACATCAAACTCTGTTCCTTGTTTTTAGTGGAGTGTGCGTTGTGTGCTACAATTGGAATTTTAAGGGGCTGATAAAAGGGAATTTGTTAGTGCTGTAAAGAAGTCCCTTGAAAACTAGTGCTTGTGTGTTGGCAAGTCTTGCATTTTTCTGCTATCCATGAGAAGTAAGGTTTGGATCTACAAATAGCAAAATTTCTGCTGGCTCAAATAATAACAGTCAAATCTTGTGTTGCAAAATTCTGTTTGAAATAATTAATTCAGCTCTTCCCCTTCCATCAAGGCATGTGACATTAATTATGTCTAAATCATACCTTAAAGGAAAGTATATACTTAGTTTTAGCCTTGCATTTATCTATTTTCCACTGCTCTGCCTCTTTAATGTTTAGCTTTCTCCACTGGTCAAATTAACTTTAAAGTAACAGAGCTTTTCCATATGTTTAATATGAATCACCTGCTGTTTGCCAGCAAGGATAAAACTAATCCAGCTAATTAAAACATTTTTCTCACTGAGCTCTTTTGAGAATGTGTCACACTGTTTTTAGTTCAGTGATGAGAAGAAACTGATGAGCTCTCACCAGAATCTGCAAGACATCACAGAAGATCAGCTTAGCTTGGCATCTATCCACTACATGCGGTCCCACTACCAAGAAGCTATTGATATCTACAAACGCATTCTTCTTGATAATCGGTGGGCATCTCAACCTTATTGCAGTGTCTCTGATATTGTTTGAATTCCATTTATATACTTGGTTTCTGAAAGGAAGAATTTTCCCCAGTTACTATGTTCCTTTCCCACTGCAAAATGTGCACAAGTTGCAGCCCCCTCTATTTTTTTCATTACAAAGCATTATTGAATAATATATGTTTAAAAAGAAATCTGCTCCATGTTGCTTTCTTTTAGTGATATTTTTGTGTAATTCATTTTTCATTGTTGTTGGTTTTACTCATATCTTCTAAAATTATACAGGGTAATGCACCTGCTTTCTCTTTTTCTTTTTTCCCCCTCCAATGGCCATCATATTGACCCTTGCTTATGCTTATTGACTTCTTCACTTCTTAGCCTTTATAAGAACGCTTCAGTTTTTAGTTTTCATGTAGAGTTCCTTGCATTCCTTTAAGTCTGAAATTCTTTCAATTTCTATTTATCCTGCTATGACACTTGCTGATTGTTTTTCCTAACATGTTCTTTAAGTTCTTAGTTCAGAATTTAACAAGGAACAAATTGAATTCTTAAGTGGATGAAAGTATTGTTTAATAAAATAGAAACTGTCACTCCAGAATACATAGCAATCTTTTGGCAGTATCTCCTCCTGAATGCTTCAGAAAAGTCCATCAATGTATGTAGCTATGTTATGTAATGCTGGGGGAATAGATTTTTAAATTCCAAGTCCTGTAGAATCAATCAAAGCTAAATGAGTAACCTTTGCAATAGCTATGCTTTCACTTGCTGTTTCCCCAAATGCCTGTCTTATTTCTGCATCTAGTTCTTCTGGCTTGATAGGTTGTAATGGCAACGATTTTTTGAAATAATTGTATTTGATATAAGATAAGAGGATCCACTAAAATATTTTAAAAGTTTGATGTGCATATTAAATGTCTTTGTATATATTGCATAGAAAATACCATTCTGCCAGGCTGAACACAGTGCTTATATTCCTTAATGTGAAGTTGCCACCGTTTCCCAGATTTGCAAACCAAAAGTTTTTTTAGGTGATTCTTTGAAGTAGCTGCCATTGAAAAAACTAATGTGAATCTGGATTTGTGCTATCTTAGCTAACAAACTAGAGCTCTAAAAGCTCCAAGTATTTCTCAGAAACCCCAGTTTTTATGTGCTTCTATAAGATACCTAGACATGAGAGCTTTTTCCTTGATTTTAATATTCTGTAGTATAACTATATAGTGGGATTTAAATATTCTCTTTAATCCTCTTTTCTGCAGGGAATACCTGGCTCTGAATGTGTATGTGGCCCTATGCTATTACAAACTGGATTACTATGATGTATCACAGGAAGTACTGGCTGTTTATCTTCAGCAAGTTCCTGACAGCACCATTGCTCTTAACCTTAAGGCTTGTAATCACTTCCGACTTTACAATGGGAAGGCTGCTGAGGTATCTATTGGACAGCCCTTCAATTCACCTTTATTTTAGATCAAGATTCCGTTCAGGTTTCTTTGTTACCTGTCTCTAATGTTGATAATGCCCTTTATCTTGTCATTGTGTCCTTCTCTTAGGAATGTCACCTGTTTTAGTTTCCCTGGTATTAAGCCATCTATCCTCATGTGTACACAGTGGTCTTACAGTTTTCCCAGTCCACTTTTGACCTTGTGTCTATATGTATTATGCAATTTCTAAACTCATCTCATAGAAGTGGGAATGCAAAAGTCTTTCAGTTACCCAGCACTGCTGGAGATGTCTTTCTATCAGCTTTGGGGCTCATATGAAGTTCCATTTATGTGTGGGTGGTTTTTTGTTTTCGTGTTAAAATTTTGGAACGTATGTAATTCCAGGCAGAACTCAAGAACTTGACCGAGAGTGCTTCATCGGCTTTTGAGTTTGGCAAGGAGCTCATAAAGCACAATCTGGTAAGTAATGCATTTCTCCAATTTAACATGAACTATGCTCATTTCTGGCTTTTCTTGATGATACATCAATGGAATAGTTTGGTAGCTGCAAACTCAGATGAATCTCCACTTCTGTGTAAGTTTCATTCCAGAAATCCTACCTGTATAATCAGTGTGCCATCAACTGTATTGGGTTTTTTCCCCTCTGGAGTTTTTCCCTGTCCATTTCAGACTGCGTCAAGAACATAATGCTGTTGCTTTTACCCACAAAGGCATATTAAAACAGTTTATATCCTGTAAGAATACCTTTGCAAGATATTTTGTGGAGCTCAGTCAATAAGAACACTTTAGAAATGTCAGAATGTATGACCCTGAACTTTTATTTAGTAAGACAACAATGAAAGTTTAATTAAGATAACTCTGGGAAAATGCTCCTCATCCAAAAAGTACTTAACAAGGAGTTCTAGGGAAAAAGATGCCGATAAAAGCCAAAATACTTGTGTTCTGCAGTAAGAGTCACTAATCACCTGTTAATTTTCCCTGCAGTGGTATTATTACTTTGCTGAACAACCAGTAATAGTAGATTGCTCTTATTTAGTAGATAGGCGGTTGATTTCTTTGTCTTTTTTCCAAGAGCAGTCACAAGCTAATACTTTTTTTTTTTCCCCCCAAGCAGTTAAAACTCCTTTCAAAATAAGCTTTTGTAAGTTCACATTCTTTATTTTGAATGTTGGTCTTTTTGCCAGTGTGTTTTCCCAAAACTGGGTCTGTCACCCAGTATGCAACTGCCAATCATACATAGAAGATAGAGGTATTTTCTTTACTCTCCTAAGAGTGCAGTCACAGGTGCTGGGTCAAAACCAGCACACCAATATCCTAAAACACCAGTGATATATAAACAAAGTTTTAATTATATTCCTCTTCTTAATACATACGCATTTTTATTCACTTACATGATTGGTTAAAATGTCTTCACTTGCTATGTAAATCACTATGCATACTCTGTCCAATTCCTTAGCTTTTAATTTCCTTCCTCATTTTGAGGAGGTAATGTAATTGCAGTTGGTGGTCCATTAATCCATGAGAACATGGTCATGATCTCCCCTTGCCGAAACTACCTTTCCCCCAGTTTCACTTAGATTTGGCAGTCTTCAGCAGTTCTTCATTGCCACTTGGTTCGCCAACTCTTTATTCTTTCTATAGCCTTCATTCTAGACAGAGATATCCTATTATTAATGATTAAGTCTTGTTTCTGATTAAAACAGGAGTATGTTGCAAAGCATGGTACTAGCTATGTAATTGCAAAAGGCAAACCATTTTTTTCCTATGCTCACTTTGTATATTTTAATTTAGTTAAATAACCAGATCTTCCAAAGTTCTAATTTTTCTGGGCATTCATATCAAGTGGTTTATTGAAGAATTGTTAGATTTTTGTTGTTTTGTTGTCATGTGAAAGTGAAGTATAAAGAATTTACTTCTGATCATTTTAGGATCTTGTGGCATTCTAAATAAATGTAGCGTTGTTAGCCCAGTTTCTTCATATGAATACATCATAAGAAAATTATGTTTCTGATGTGTTTGCCTTCCCTCTTGTCTCAGACCATATTATTCCTTAAAATCTTTGATATCTTATGTACCAGTGCTTTGAGCTGCTAAAAGCTGAAGTAGGTTAATCTTTCCTGATGAAGTACTTTTATATTCTTCAGAATATAAAGATTGTCATGCATTGTAATTCTATACTTATATTAAAGCAGGGATTATCCTAATGCCAGTACCACTGACCTTTTTCTACTGTTGATATAGGAATTTAAGGATTATTTCCTTGAATTAAGAGATCATAGACAAGATTTTCAAACACAGATATCTATATGCTGCTTTTCTCTGCAGGTGGTGTTCCGAGGAGGAGAAGGGGCTTTGCAGGTCCTGCCTCCTCTTGTCGATGTTATTCCTGAGGCAAGACTGAATCTTGTGATTTACTATCTCCGGCAAGGTAAACACACCTTCCTCTGGCACTTTTATAGCTTCAGGGATAACATTCATTCATCTGATCTCAACTAACTATTCAATTAAATGTTTGGAGTTTGTTATCATTTTGATGTAGAATGTAATTTATTTTATGTCCTTCTGAAAAAATACTGATGCAAGAGTTCCCATAGCTTGCAGTGAAGGGTTTTCATTGTGTGCAGTCAAATCTACTTCAGCAGAGTATTGGAGATTCTTGGGTTGTGGGAGATGGCTTCAGGGATGGTGGTGTTTATATATGTGTAGTGAGAGGACTTCTTCTCTGCCTGAATATGTGAGAATGGTAGGCCTATGTCCTCTGAAGGCAAAGAAGACTCTTTCTGTAAATACAGCACAAACAGAATATGACCCAAGTTACTGTGAACAAGACATTTCATTCCAAATCTACTTTACATCACTTAAAGAATCCAGGTAGGTAGCTAGGATCCATTGGAAGATATTTTCTACTTGTTTATCTCCTTATTTGGCCGACTCCTTTGAAATTTATCTGAGTTTAGCTTCAGAGCCATTCCTATTCTCCCATTGTGTACCTTTTTTCAACAGTGGGTTGACTGACTGAGTGATAAGTAGGTTAACTGCAGTCATCTAATATAAAATGATGTGATGATTGCTTTTCCTTCCACTGTTTCCTTATAAGCCTTGTATTTTGTCACCTTTAAAAAGTGAAACCTTTAAAAGGTGACAAAATACATTTAGATGACCAGAACATCTGAAAGCAGGAAAATGTCTTTTCTTACTTTTTATTTTAGAAGTCCGTGTCTGTAATTTTTTCCCAAAATGTTGAAAAAAATACAAGTTAAAAAGGAGAGCTATTCTGATGGCAGAAGTCATGCCAACTTTATATTATTTCCATTGCAGTAAGTTCATCAGTGAATCTGAACATACATAAACACTGTACATTGAAAAATATTTGTGACTTTTTATAGTATGTTTAACTTGGAATTTCAGATGCTGTTTCTGAGTAATATCTTTACAATTTGTCAATCAAGGTTAGTGAGATTTAATCTTTCTAATTGTCTTTGGTGCTTAGTAGTATCCAAGACTGCTGCTTTTGTCCAAATGTGCAATTGAAACACTGCCTCATCATTTCACTTCAGCTCAAACTGTGACAAATTTTAGAATGTCCCACAGTTACAGAAATTCTTACTGTGGCTAATACTGTGTAATAGAATATCATTAATCTTGTTTTCCCAAAACCGGGTCTGTCACCCAGTATGCAACTGCCAGTCATACATAGAAGATAGAGGTATTTTCATTATTCTCATGAGTGCAATCATGGGTACTGGGTCAAAACTAGCACACCAACATCCTAAACCACAACTTATTTATACGTAAGGTTTTAATTATACTCTTCTTTCTAATACATGTGCATTGTTATTCACCAATGTGATTGGCTAAAATACCCTCACTTGCTATGTAGATAACTACACATGCTCTGTCCAATTCCTTAGCTTTTCATTTCCTTCCTCCTTTGAGGAGGTGATATAATTGGGGCTGGTGGTTCATGAGTCGGTGGTTGTGATCTCCCCTTGCCGAAACTACCTTTCCCCCAGTTTCACTTAGATTTGGCAGTCTTCAGCAGTTCTTCATTGCCACTTGGTTCGCCAACTCTTTATTCTTTCTATAGCCTTCATTCTAGACAGAGATATCCTATTATTAATGATTAAGTCTTGTTTCTGATTAAAACAGGAGTATGTTGCAAAGCATGGTACTAGCTATGTAATTGCAAAAGGCAAACCATTTTTTTTTCTTATGCTAACTTTAACTAGATTAAAATATAAAAATAACCAGATCTTACAAAATTCTAATCTTTCCTGGGCATTCATATCCATCTGACTTTCTGCTAATCTGCAAACATCAATCTTCACCAAATGTGGTAATTATATCCCTATTTTGTTTTATTTGCTACTAGAGTATGACAATACAGCTATCTAAATTTCTTATGAGCTTATATTACATCATGGTTGTAAATTCAAATGGTCATAATTGCATATTATTTAAAGTACATTATCACCTGCCTTGTATTTTATAAATTTATAGCATTCTAGGTAAATAACAGAACCTCATTATTAGCAAGAAGGGACCTCTGGAAATCCTGAACATATTTTATTCAAGGCAGGTTCAGTTAAATCAGTTCTCCTAACACCTTATCCAGACAAGTATCTAGTCAGAACTTCCTCTGTTCCACCTTGTTTCCACTGCCTTTCATCTCACTCCGTGGAATCTGTTTCCATCTTCTCTGAGCATCCCATTAATTACTTGCAGACAGTGATAAGATTTCCCTTAAGCCTTCTCTGAAAGCTAAGCAAATGCAGTTCTCTCAATCTCTCCTCATCCCCCTGCCTGCCTTGGGAGCTCTTGGGTGTACTCATTCCAGTATTTCCACGTCTGTCTTGACCAAGGGATCCCCAAACCAGATACAGTACTCCAGATACAATCTCACAAGTGCCAAATAGAGAAGAATCTCTCCCTTGCCCTGATGCCTAGATTCTCACTAATACGATCCAGCGTGCAGTTTGGCCTCCTTTGCTCCAATAGTGTACTGTCTGTCAGGACCCCCAGCTTGCCTTTTAGCCAGTGATTCTCCCCACCTGTCTTGTTGCTTAGAATTGTTTCAAACCAAGCAAGATGTGGGACTTGCATTTTGCCTTCAGTGAACTTCCTGACATTTCTTCATCCCGTTTGTTTTCAGCCCCTTTTGAGCTTTTTCTGAATAGCTGAAAGCATTCTCTCCAATCTTTTATCTGCAAACTTGCTGAGCATACTGTCCATCCTGTCATCTGGGATGTTAGTGTAAGACATTCAACAGTACCAGTCTGAGGGGATTTGAATAGTAATGACCCACCAGTTGGATTTTATACAACTGATCACTGTCCTTTGGAAGCCCAGCCAGTTTTCCATCCCCTTATCATCTTAGCCAGCCCTGTCTCTCAAGTTTGGTCCTTTCTGTCCAGTGCTGCTGTTGCCAGAATCACTATAGGTAATTTTGGGATTATTACCAATTATCTTGCCTAATAATATTGTTAATGTTTCAAAATAAGTTTTACTTACACAAACTACATCATCTGCATCACTTAAAAATAAGTCTTTTTAACCTATTTGCTGTCAACCTTGCAGTAATTTTCATTAGTTAGTCTGTTCTTCACTGCAGTATACGAATGACTTGCATACTGACAAAGGAGGACAAGGGGAATTAGGATTAAAACTTCTTTCCTGCTTAGGCTAAATTTCCATTTTAGAATCTTGCCACTGTAGCAACATAGGTTAAGAATGTGAGAAATCATTGCTTCTAATGACTACAGCTGTCTCTCCAAAACTTAAAAGGTCTCTGGTAAAGGTTATTTGTGTTAAGACATTCTCCGAACTGCAGTGACTGAAGCACAAACATACATCCCATTTTTTTTAAACTCTTTAAGGCAGCAACTTTTAGCAGGGTTTGGGGCCAGGTATCTAGTCACAATCTGCTCTAGTGAGATTTGCTAGAGACTTCTTTTGGAGCCTGAAGACCATAGTTCTGTGTTCATGGTCTACACTGATGAAAATAGGGGCTGCTGGTTTTTTATTTTAAAATTTTTCTTTAGTTGTTGGTGAGCTGAGCTAGAAAAAATATTACAATTAAAAATAAGTGATGACTTCTGGCTAGTCTAGTACCTTGCATTGGCTTCCTACATGACTGCTCAAGGGAATGTGTAGGAAAGCAGAAGGAGCCTGTCATCTCCAGTGCATATTGCCTTATGGCCATTCTGGAGTACTATCTCCACAAGTGTATGAATGGTATGGGTAGCAAAAAAAAAAGTTCTTTTTGATAAGGCTTGTTCGTATGGGCTGCTGGTATAATGCTGTATTAACAAACTTTTACCAGTAAAACAGGCACGTTCACTAGGTTGGTTTACAAAGCTGACTGTAGTGCCAACATTTTTTTATTTAGTGAAAGTTTAGGACCATTTAATTTTACTTATTTCATGGATGGGAAAGAAGTTGTTGATTGAATTCAAACTTTACATTTAAGTTTCTATACTAGTAGTGCTTTTTTGTTGTTAAAATTAGGATCAGTTAAGAGCTGCTGCACAGATTGAAATATTGATTAGGAAAAGATGAGGTTTTCCTTCAGAATCATGTTACCTTATCCTCCTTGAGGGGTAAATAAATATGAGAAGACAGGAAGATGAAGGATTTATTATCTTGACATTGCCTGTTGAGAACACAGCCACTGGATTATGAACAAGGGGACCAAGTCATCTCTACTAGGAAAATTGTAGTAATAAGAAGCTATTACTCACTCCATGTTTGTTATTTGAGTTTTTAAAAAACATCAGCATTGTGATATAAATTCACGATGATTTATAGTTACCTTTCTCCTCCTGTCTAAATGCTTTATTTCTTAGTCTATGACTATTGGGGAATGTTGCAGAGGGTGAGTGACTTCTTGTAATACAGTGTGCTATGGGTTGTCATGGATTCTAATGTCTGGTATTTCAGATGATGTGCAGGAGGCCTATAACCTGATTAAGGACCTGGAACCTACAGCTCCACAGGTAATTTGAAACTGATGTCATGGTACATAAAAACAGAGATTGTAAACTGCTATGAAGCCTGCCACATACAAAGCTGGTGTCCTGAGGACAGCTTGTCCCATTCCCACTCTTAAAACTTTTGTGGTTTTATATCCTTTTATCAACAATAGACTTAATGTGCATGCATAAAGTATTATATATGTGCATATATGAGTACTTAGTCTGTTCATTACTGTACCACTTTGGGTCAACTAAGAATACACCTCTGTTGTGTGCAGACTTGCTTCTGGGAGCTGACCATTAATGCACAGATAAAAGCCCTCTTCCAACTACAGCTACTTGTCATGTCTGCCCTCGTGATGGTTACCATTCCTCAGATCTGCTAGCTGAGATACTCGTATGGTGTGTCCTGAAGCCGTTTCAATAAAAATGAGCTAGATTAGATTAAGCAGTTTAAATAGGTCTTTTTGAATCTCATCTCACTTTGGCTGCAGTGAGTGAAAACTGTGATGCCCCTTGGTTGCTACTGTAATTTTCTTTTGTGGCTGTTCCAACATCTTTAGTCTCTGATTTATTCCTCTGCAGTTTATTTTCCAAAGGTCGCATAGGAGGGCATGAAAGGCACCTTTCATGAGTCTGTGCGAGGATTAGAAAGGGAGGAAAAAAGGAAAACCTCAAGAACACAGATCTGGTGATTCTGTGCTGGGGAGTGTCTTCTGCTGTGACTTTTCACTTTTCCTTGTGTTTTCCAGTATAGCAAGACTTAATTGAACACTTTTCTGGAGCTATTGGTCATTCAGCCTCAGTTTTCCCCATATGCACAGCTAATAAAAATAACATGTTACCCTTCTTGATAAAATTTTGAAATTAAAATCTTTGTGGGTTTTTTCCATGTTTCTCACTTGCACTTGAAAGGAACTTTCCACTAAGACTTGCAAAACTACTTGTCTGTCCTCTTTCAGTTCTCAGCTTTCATCTTTGTCATGACATCTATAGGATAACATTTTGGCATCTGTAAGAGAGTTGTGTGCTGAAATGATTACTTAGCATGCTGGCTAGTACCCTCAGGTTGTATCCTTTCACTCCATTGTTGGTCTGCGTAGAAGTCTCTCTCTTTGTATTTACATCAGTGACAGGGCTGTCCAGGTTTATCAAGAGTACCTATTAAAATAGGCTTATAGCTATAACACTTAATTGTAAGATTGCAATAAGACAATCTATTACATGCTGAGAAAATGTTCCCGAGAGAAGAATAAAACTATAGCTGTGTATCATAATAAAGATTACAGGGTACTCTATTCCTATTCCTAATTTCAGTAGAATAATTTGCCCATAATGCACAAAGGTCTTGACACTCTTGCTGTGATGAGAAACACTGCGCATTTTGGAGCAAGTATGTTAGGGGTTATGTCTAACCGATGTGCATACTTGCAGTGGGATGAGTGCGTTCATAAAACATTATTGCACTTGATTATTGGTCATATGATGGTGAAGAGGGCATGATAGTATGTTAGTGTTCCTTCTACTGCATCAATTTTGAGCATAAGACTTAACAGAAAACACACTGCAACTTTGCAACCCACGTATTTAGCAGAAGTGACTAACTAGCAAGCAGAATGGATTTGGGGGCATAACTGTACTACTGTGCTGAAGTGCTATCATAGTAACCAGGTACCTATTAAACTGAATTGGGATAAAGTTTAATTTACAAAGAAAATAATGTAGATGTGGGCTCTTACATGTCTCTTGAACTCTTCACCTTGTTTTCTTTGATCCTTTTTTAACTTGTTTGTTTGGTGTTTTCAGGAGTACATCCTCAAAGGAGTGGTAAATGCAGCCCTTGGACAAGAGATAGGCTCGGTGAGTGAAGCCAGAACTTCTCCAGCTTCTCCAATAGTAGAATGTGAACAGATCTGCAGAGACTGAAATGGAGTGAAAGAAGCAGTCATTTCTCCTTTAGATTGCAGGATCTCTGAGTCTCTTAATCTTCTTCCGTACAGTACTCAGTCCAGAATGAATGGAATACAAATCTCTGTTGCTAGTCCTGACAATAAAGATGAATTTGGCTTCTCTGTCCTGCTTCCAAAAAACCTTGCTTTCTACAGTGTTCTTATGTATCTAGGCACATACACTGTCACACTTACCTTTTCCATTTTTACTTCAGCCCTGTCTTGTCTGTTAGTTGCTGCCCATATGTTTTCAGAGTGTATTTTCACTGCCTATTGTAGCATCAACTCTGGAACTCACGTTGGGTTTTTTTTCCTCCCAGAGAGATCATCTGAAAATTGCTCAGCAGTTCTTCCAGCTGGTGGGTGAATCAGCCAGCGAATGTGGTATGTTTGAAATGTTCTTCCTCCATTATGTAATCCTTCTTACAATATCCAAATATATACCATTGTATTTTTGTCTAATTGCTGACTGTTAACATGACTACTGCTAGGCATTTTCTTGCTATAGTACAAGTAATAAAAAGTCTAATTTATAGTCTAAAACAAATTTGCAGGTTTTTATTGGAAGGCTCAACTGGTTCCAAACCTTACTATCTAATTTGGCTTGAAAAGAGGCTATACTGCAGACTTCTCATCTTCACTGATAGATGCCATGGCAGATTGCATTTGACTAATAATTCCCATTATAGAAACAGAAGACAACAGTCTAATTAGATGAAGCATGTGGCTGAAACATCACAGGTACAAATCTAGGACTACTAAAGAAAGCCCATTGAGTGCGTCCTGGAACTGAGGGTGATAAAAACATAGAAAAGAACTTGGCTGCAGAGAGAAATGAAAGCTCTGGGACTAACTCCTTGTTTGAATAAAAAAAAAAACATGATAAAATCCAACAAAAAATAATATATTTTCAAAATGTCAATAATAGACCAAAACAAGACCTTGTCTTCCCTTCGCCTTGCCAAAATGAAACCAAAAATCCCAAATAAAAGCCAGTAGTCGGAACACAGCTATTGTGGTTGAATTTCTGAATTCCCAGTTTCTGGTATAGGCATCATCACTAGGACTATATTTTTAGGTAAGTAACTTATGCATGTTTCTGGTGCAGACAACTCATGGTCCTCGGAGATAGAATTCTGTCTCCTGTGTCCATGGTGACTAAAGAGAAGGAGCTCAAGAGACAGAGCAGCAACACTGATGAAACTTTCAGAAATACTGTTGAGCCATTCTCCTCCCCTTACAGCCCTTGTACTGTTGACACTTGTGTAGCAGAGAGCTTCATGTTGGAAGGCTGGAAGCAGTTCCACAGATGAGGTTTCCCCAATGCTTTCCTTTTGTATTGAGGCTATCCCTTTGGAGCTGGGATGCCAGCAAACAGAAAGAAGCAACATGAACTGTAATAGAGAACTGTTAATGGGCATATAGCTAACTGGGTTTGTGATGCCACTAAAGTCACAGGGTGACTGATACAGTGGTGGTAGACCTCTTAATGCCCATGACAGTCATGCACCTGTGATGAGTGTCCATAGCACATGTGAATTAAAACAATACAGAGATAGTGTGAGAAAATATCTTCACTATACATTTTTCCAGGATATATAGCCCCAAACCAAAACTTAAATTGTTAGGAAGCTAAAAGTCTTAATTTTATTGTGAACTATTTTTAAACCCATGTGCAAAATGAGAGAGGCTGAGACTTGAGGTATAGTTGGGGCACAGGGGAAGGTGTAAATGGAGCAGAAATGTAGTCCAATTAGGAAGGCGGGTTAACTGAAACCAAAAAATGAGCCTATGGGAAGGAACATTAGTACTGCGAGCATCTTACACTCTTTGTACTACTGTCTAAAAACTGCTTAGTCATCTTTTTAATGTCTTCTGGCAGAAAGCTGACATGCAGAAGAGCACACAGTTCAAGGTAACTCCTCCTTTAAAGGCAAAATAGTGTGAGGGGTTTTTTTGTATCCTCAAATGAAGGACAGGTGAAGGTGAACAAACTGTAGATAGGAAATAGAAGGGGCAAACAGCTCAATTTAGGTAAGACATAACAAAAAGCAAATGCATAAAGATCAAATATGTAAGTGTTTTTATACAAATAATAGATGATTTACAATAAAATGAATAAAGTGGAACACATGGTTTTAGAAGAGGAAGCTATAAACATAAAATATTTCTCTTAAATGTGATAGGTGGAGACAATATATAGAATATTGATTTATTTAATTTACAATGGAGTATTACTAAACAGATTATGCCAGTGGATGAATGGTTCTAAACATTATAGAAACCTCTCAAAATACAGAAAATGTATTTGCTTTATCAATCAGGAACATAAAATTGTTTTAAATTACATGCTCAGATAGGAGACTCATCACATTGAGGCTAAATTATTCACCAGCCAGCCTGGATGGGAACAGTGACTGGCATATTAAAGAGGTTAGAGATTTTATATAGAAAGATAATTAAATAATAGTTGGAGACTTCTATTCTGCCCATATTGACCCAGTAAATGCAATAACGTGACATGATATAGAGAATAAATTGTTAAATGCTATGTTTTCATCTTTCTTAGAGCACACAAGTGAACACATGAATCTAGACCAATACAGAGATTACCTAGAACCTGATTTTAAATTTTTTAATGAAAATCTAATTCTGCTACAGTGATCTGAGCCACATGTGTTAGCAAATACCTCAAAAAATTCCACAGTACTAATTTCAAAAAGGGAAACTACATAATAATCTTTCTAATTTCTAACAGGAAATTTTCAGACGAGTAGCAGTAAAAAGGATAAAATGCACCTGATTTGAACACTCGAAAAAACCTTTTGTTTCTTTAAAGAAAGGGCTTGTATTCATAATTAATGAGCTATAGGAGACAAATAATGACATGACTAGGTTTGATAATGGTAGAAAATTACCCATAGTAGGAAAAATGAAAGCGTCCACAATGATGAAAGCTGTGAGGCTGGGTAATAAGATGCAAATTAAATTTAGCTTCGATAAATGTACATAGAGGGGGGAAAAACCTTAATCTATATTTGCAATATTATCAGAAATGTTAAAGAGAATCTTAGGAATTGATGAGGAAAGAGAGGACAAAACAAAAATAATTACTGTCATTGTATACAGATGTGGTTTCCATTCTTGCATACTGTCTGCAGTTCTGGTTCTTACATTTCAAAAGAAAAATGGTAGGACAAGAAAGGGTACAATGAAGACAGCAAGGATGATCAGAGAAAGGGGATAGCTGCTTGAATGAGGAAAGATTAAATACAGGAGGATATGTAACCTGGAAAATGATGACTGAGGTGGTTATGTTCATAATACAAAATATCATAAATGACAAGAAGAAGAATAGAGAAGGTTTAGTTACTGTACCATACAAAAAAAACCCCAAGGTGTCATCATGCAAGACAATTAAAATCAACAGCACAAATTACGTTTTCACATAAGACAAGTTACTTGATAGAGAGTCTTGCAAGAATCAAAGGTATAAAGAAATCTGTGGAAATCCATTGGCTCTTTAATCTTTTCAGTGATTATGAAGTCTTCAGTGCAGATTGTTGAAAGCTAAAGAAACTTCAAAGGAAGTGGCATTACATACCACAGCATGTATTACATGTGAAATCAGAATATACTCTTTCTATAGCAGTATATTCTTAGTCAGCAAGCTTCCAAATCAGACGTTGGATCCAATATGATCATTTTTATGTTCTTATGTAACTTAGCATATTAGCCACTATGTTGAGTATTTGTGATCATTTTTTATCAACTTAGTTTGGGTTTTGATGGATTTAGAATGGAAAAGTGAATTCTTACTGTTTGTATGCTTGGGCTTTTGCTAAGTAGCCTGCTGTGCTATTCAATCATGTCAGTCATGCTTCAGCACTTCCCACTGGGCCAGTCCTTCCAAGGAGCTTGTACCAGTAGCTTGTCTTTTTAAGATCTTTATCAAGTTATTTAGCTGCTTTGCAGATTTTTAATACAAAATTAGGTTGTGCTCACTAGAGTGAGGAAATCCTATGCTGTGTCTTTGCTCACAACTGGAACTACAAGGCTTCTGATTTTAATGTGAATTATCAAAAAAAAAAAATCAAAATGAAGTTGTGAAATGTTTTATTCAAAACAAGGTCCTGTCTTTCTGACTTGCTCTTGTTAACGGTAGAAACTTGATAACGGTAGAAACTGGATTAAAAAAAAAAAAGGCAGCAACAGACATTTTAGGAATTTAGACATTCAGACATTTTATCCTTAGGAAGGATACAATGTCATGTACTTGTCAAGTCATTTGGAGTCATCAGTTAAGCCCTTTGCACTTTTGAATTGGATGTCTGAGTTGTAGGTTCAAGGAACATAGAGGAAATGGAGTTAATGTGAAAGTCCTTTCCAAAACACATACTCATTTCTTCTCATGCGGGAAGTTACATACTTCAAGAGGAGTAGGGGTACCCAAAATAAACAAACAAAAAGACCAGGAAGCACTTAGTGCAGGAGTCAACATTCACCCTCTGGCAGAAATAAATAGCACCCAGAACAGCAGCTTTGTTTACTGTTATTTTTTACACTTAATAAAAATTCTTAATCCTACTGATGTGAAATGGAACCGGCATTACAAAGGAGGATATAAGGATAGAGTTTTATAGTTAATTCTCATGCTCTTCTCTCAGGGTCTCAACTAAGTGGAAAATTAAATAGATCAGATATCTGAGATAAGTTAAGGAGTAATTGGGGCAAGAGGAACATTAGTGGAAGTAAATGAACATTAACATTTCCATTAAATGGAGTATTTTTGATGCTTAACATAAGTCTCACAAACTACCCCAAAATGCTGCAAGAATAATGGAGAAAAGCACTCCTTTCTTACAAGCTACCTCCTCTTCTAGGACCAAGTCAGGCATATCTGGTGTTGGGGGGGAAGAATGAAACGTTTCTTGTAGACTTTGTGCAGTCTTTTCTTTGAGGTATTCTTAGGTCATCCAAAGTAATTTTTCAAAATGAGAACTTTTCCTGCGTTGAGTCACATGGGATGAATTACAGCTATAAACCCCTAGTTTTTCTGTCACCAGTAGTATTCATTGCTGAGCAGTGTGAGATTTAGAGATGTTTTTCTTGTTCTTTCTCTTTTTAATGAAGTCTTTCACTAAAAGAATATGGAAGATAGTATTCTGGGATAATAATTTTTTTTTTTCCAAAATGTGAACATAAGAATAAATACTGAAACTTAAACTCTGCATCATATATGGGAAAATAAAGGTGTGGTTCTAAAATTTTGTTACTGTGATTAACTTTCACCAAAAACGTATTCTCATTTTTAAGTCGTCTTTGCACATTTATTTGCACTTTTAATTTTTTTTTTCAAATAAATTGCTGTGAGTTTATGAACTTCAGCAAGTGAATGTGAAAGAAAAGGGGCACTTCTGAGGTACCTGCATTCTCATTACAATAACAAAAAAAAAGTGGAGACACAAGAAAAATGTTTCTGGTTTTGTCCTGTCAAGGCATACATGTGTCATAAGTAAGCCTGCATGTAAAAATAGATTGATAACTAAACAGGCCATTTTCTGCTCCCACGTGAACACTTCATAAATAACCAAATAATTTTCTGAAGTTGGAAAACTGAATGATATGGTTCAAACACAGATGGCTGTCTCTATATGGAAATGACAGGACATCTTGACCTCAGTATATCCTAGTGCTAAAGATAAAAAATGACAATATTCTGCTTTCATTTGAAATATATTTTGAGATCTTATATAGTGCTTTAGAGAAATAATTACTACCCTACCTTATTTAAAGGACAATATACAATTTTCCAGTGAAATGCTGTATTTTGTGCTTTGGCATGGAGTCAAAATACTGGTCTTGACACACATGAAATTTCTATATACAGGAAAAATATTTTCTGTTGTGGGTAGACTGATAGGAGCTAACCTATAGGAGCAGATTAATTCAGGGATGTTGGTAGCCTTAAGATCTTATCTCCTGTCACCTTACCAAACTGCACAAAGCTGTCTAATGATAATTTGATGTAATGAAACAGTAGTGATTTGATATCACTTGCATTTATGTCTCTCCAGATGCTACTTGGGTTCATTCATTTTTGACTAGTCTCTCCTGGTTGAGTTTAGCAAAAATTAGTTGTAGTAAGCTTACTTCAGAATCTCTAAAAAAGCTTTGAAATAGTTTTTCAGTAGCACAGCTTGCAATTTAAGAGTGGATGACAGCATAGTATGATGGCAGCAAAGTTTACTGAGACTTATTTGAACTGATATGCCTAATGGCTTTACCACTTGTGAGCAATGTGGTAAGCCCAAATGCATGGAAATTATTTTTTTTTTACTGTGTTTTATCAATGAGTATTTTTCCTGTGCATGTATTAAAATATTTTATTATAATATTTTCAGTGTATTGAGTTTACTGTCTTGCTGGAACCAAATTTAAAATATGTAGAGCTTCTTTGCCCAGGAAAACTGAAAAGCATAATTTTAAAGAAAAAAGGCTAGAACAACAAAGGTTAGAACAACAAACTCAGGCTTTGTATAAAGTGTAAGATAAGAATACTTGTTTACTTCTTACAACTAAAAATAATTCATGGCGAAATTATGCTCTATAAATTGTGTAATGGAAAAGTCTTGTTACTTAAAAAAATTTGTCTCTTTAAAATTTGCTGTTGAATACAGTTTTGCAGTAGTTATTTTATGCTATAAAGAAAGTTGGCAAGATGATCTAATACTTTTTCTAATCTCTAGTATGGTCCTTTGCCTGAAAAGGCATGTTACACTATTTTTAGAAGTTAGCTGCTTTCCTAGTTGCCAGCAATCTTGGCAGTGATTTCCATTACCATGTGTTTTTTAAAAATTGTACAAATCTGCATTTCTCTTTTGAATTTTAGATACCATTCCAGGGAGACAGTGCATGTCTTCCTGCTTCTTTCTTCTTAGGCAGTTTGGTAATGTCCTGATTTACCTCAACTCAGTCAAGGTTAGTATTATTATTTAGTATTGGTAGTACTCTAATGCATAGAATTGCTGCTTGCATAGTTAGACTGTTCTTTGCGAGACATTATGTAAACATAAAAAGATATAGAGACACAACAGAAACAACAAAACATAGGAAGAACAGTGGAATGTAAGTGGTCAGTACAGAAGATGGATCAAAATGTAAAATAGTTCTTATAAGATAGCATTGTGGGTCTGATGGTCTCATCACACTTGCAGTTTAACCATTATCAGACCTTCTGGTGGTATCACAGAAGGTAAGGAAGATAATTAAAGGGAGACAATGAAGAAATTTGTGGGTGTTTATAGCATGGGCAGCATGGAGAAAAAAACCCAAATATTTTCTTAAGACTTATCAAATGAGTGATGGAGATTATTGTCACTGGTTAATAACTGGGAACAACATTTTATGAACAACATTGTGAACAAGAGTGTGTAAGGAAGATAGGACATGAAGGACTCTGAAAGTAATAATGCTTATATTTTACAAGGAAAGCAGTCACAGAAGTGCTAAGATAGGGCAATATGACCAAAGCAGTAAGTAATCTGAGTGGTACCCTACAGGCAATGTTTCATTTTTCAGTATAAGAGAAGGAGTTTGCAGTTATCATAATGCAGCATGATCAGTTCACTAGTATTCAATTGATAAAATGGGTATAACTTACAGATATCCAGTTATATGTCAGATGTGAGGAAAACGAAAGAGGCTGGAGTGTGATTATACGGTTAAGTGACTGCAGTTGTTTTCAAGTGATTTGAAACTAGAGTTGTAAGAACTCTATACTTGGTAGGAAGAGGAATGAGAATCTTAAAAGACATTATTAGGGAAATACACAGGATGCTCACAATTACTATGTTCTAAGGAGGGTGAGATCTAAAGAAAAACACATTGTAATGATGCCAAAATCAGCTGTTATGGGGGAAAAAAATAAAGGTATAGTGTTTTTAAACATTGGAAAGAGATCATTGAAGAAGTCCCAAGTTGCTGTAGCCACTGGAATGGCTCCACCTGTAGTGGAATGAAGAGACACCCCCCCACCACCCCAAACGGGAGTGTTTTCATAACTGAAGAAAAGGGGATCTGGAAACTAACAGTGAGATTTGTTTTGCCTAATGAACCATCTAAGAGTCAGATTTCTAGTTCGACTGAGACCAGATCACCAGTTATATAACAGGGGAAGATGGTAATTTCCAGGTAATTCATCCTGTCTATTTGTTACACATAGCTTGGAATGAGTCCCCCCACAGAAATGCCCAGCTCTTTTCATTTAATTTTAAAAGTTTTTAAACAACTAGTTCTGAACTGAAAACGTTGAAGTTGAATGTGACTACTCACTACCTCCAAGGTATCTGGGAAAGCTTAGAAATAAGAGAGAGAAGAGTAACATCTGGGGAGGCAAATGGAGTTGTCATTAGTATTGGAAAGTAAGGCTGGTGTTTGTAAAGGATAGAGCCAGAAATGAACAATACACTAAATAGAAATTGAGAGTGTGTAAGTGGGCAATAGAATGATCAGAGGATAGATCAGAGTCATGAGACAGAAGTGCTGCAGGGAGGGGATTAGGTGATGCAGGTCTGCATCTGTGATGGTATAAGGAAAGCTTTGTAGGAAGGGTTGGAAAGAAAATCTGAAATGAAAAGGAGGAGCACAGAATACTCAGTGTTATTTTGTAGGATGTTTCTAAGAGCCTATGTAAAGTGAGGAATAGATCTAATGTTTAAAAGCTATCAGGAGAGAGGCAGAAATAGCAACAGGTACAAGTATGCATATTTTCAATCCTGCTGTATTTATCATCTAGAAGGAGCTTTTTTACCTTGTCAGCTTTGGGAGAAACAATTTTATTATGTATGCACAGGAGAAGGGAAGGGTTATGTGACTGCTTGTTTGGATGTTTTGTTCTGTTTTAAAAACTTAGCTGTTTTGCTAGAAGTATGTATAACTACTATGACATATCCAGGTGTGTGTGTGTGTGTATATATACACACACGTGTCTCGGCTTGCAAGCTGGACTTGTCCACACGTACTACATGCCTTTGGCATCAGAAACCATTTACCTGTTTGATTTGACCTATATTTAGTCAAAGTTAATAAATTTTTTTAAAGTATTTCCTCGGTTTTCACAGTTGAAATGTGAATGCAATTAGAAGGGTGAAAAAAATATTAAGATAAATAAAGAAAATTCAGTATAAAAAAGATCAATGCTTTTCAATGCGCAGTAGTGTACTCTTGTTTGAAATACTGGCCACTCTGCCCTCAAATGCAGAAAGAAAGGTGATGCAGAGAACAGCCAGAAATTGAAATATTCCTAAGAGATTTAGAAGATAGATATTATTTGCTATGGAAGGAAATAAAAGTAAATAAAATCATACAAAATTAGGATTAGACTAAAAAAGGTAGATTTGAAACCTCCATTTATATTAGGAGAGGCTGAAGACAAGATCCAGCTTGCTGGAATTGCAGCAAATTCACAATGTCTTTCCTAAGAAAATGCATTTTGTCCCTGCCAAAATAGAGTTGTTTTATGGAACTTATTGTCATAGTTCAATGTAGGGTTGAGGTTGAAAATTTGGAAGGTTTTATACATCATATTTAGTAAGTTACAAAATGATCAAGCTTAAATAAAGTATGACTTTATTAAATACTTGAAGGGAATCATAAATACTGGTAATTTGATGCATAACACAGTTGATAAATAGCAAGTATAAGGACAAAAGTTTTCTGCCTACTACCACTTTCCTTGCAGTATGTTTTTGAAGGGATTGCTCATTCCCATCATTTTGTAGCTGAGCCCTAGCCATTGCTCAGGTTTACTTCAGTTATTCCCCTTTTCTTCAGGTCACAGCGATGCAAATAATTCTTCCTGTACTGTGTTACAGGCAAGGTTTAGGTGACTTTAAAGTCACCTTTGTGTTTCATTCACAGGCATAAACTTCAGTAGAATCTTTGCAGCTCCTTAAAAGTGTAGCTGCACATTCTGAAGACTATTTACGTGATATTTTTGCAGGAAACACCACCTTCATCCGTGATTGATTAAAGCTGCTTTAAGTGTGAGAATGTCTCAGAGGACACCTTATTATAAATTTATTGCCAGCTGCCCTGAGGGTGACATAACACTGAGGATCAACTGAGAAGACAAGCTAACTCGGGCTCAGATGTGTTCTGGCCACAACAAATGCTTCATTGTTCAACTGGGCATCTGAGCACCATCTTACTGAAGTAGACATTGCTTAGAGCACAGTTAGTTTTATGAAAAGGTTGGAGAGCACTAAAAGAACACAAAAGAGTGAAGTCTAGTACATATAAAGTGATTATTAAAAAAAAAAAAAGGAAAAAGAAACAAAACATCTAGCTGCTGTGAATGTGTTTCACAATCAGCAGCACTAGTTCTTTTTCACTGGATTTAGTTTTGCAGCAGGTCTGGTCTCTTGCACTAATACAGCCAGGATAGAATTACACAGTTTTTGCGTTTAATTGCTGACAGTTCCTTTTCTGTTTTAGTTCAACAATACAATGGGAGCTATTTGAACAGAAGAAACTATTCATGAAGTAGAACTAGCATCTTGCTCACCAGCTTTGCTCAACCTGGCACTTGTGCTGATTCACATAAAAATATCATTGAGGAAGAGCACAGTAAAGTGTTGTAATTCTCATATAGTGAAACCAGTTAGTTCACCCTAAGGGCACTGAAATGTTTTCACAGAATGAGCTTAAGATTCACTGGATTGGTTCATCCTTACATTTTCACATAGCTTGCTGTATTTGCCGGTTTTGGACCTTAACATAGACTATTTGGGTGAAACTCAGACATCCAGCAAATGGTGGCAACCCACCACTTCTCCTGTCAAGGCACTAGCTTAATGTATGTGGGTGGACTGGATCCCTATCCTTTGCTGACTGCCTGTGACAGGGAAGGGAAGAAGTTCCTCAGGTTCCTCCTTTCCTATCATGAAAGAAGATAGCTCTTGGAAAAGGTTTTGCCCCTTCTCATATCTTTTGTAAAGTCCCAACTATGCTTTTTATATCCTTCTCACTTTTAAATGAGGGAACAAAACAGAAGTTTGATCTTCCTACACATCTTCTTTTCCTTTTATAGATATTATGTAAGAAACATTTTGTTCCACCTTGCTGTTATGCACCCAGGAAGGCTTTTCTTACAGTAACTAGTGGGTAAACCACTCTGTTTTTTTACCATGCTGTTTCATAAGCATTGCACCTCTCCTTGGCAGGGATCCTGAATGTGATCCACCCTTAAAAGGTGTGGTGTATTGTTCCACCATGCCTCTACCAGGTCTACCAGTGCAGCAGGTGGGACAGTGCTGAATAGAACACACCCATCTGACTTTTGGTCATCTGAGTTATATTTCAATCCAGACAGCTGACCATGATCAAATCTAAGCTACTTGGGTCAAACCAGACATCAGGCTAACCTGTACCTCCAGTTAGATTTCCAAATTTGGCCCATGCAGCTTTTAAAAAAAAAAAAAAAAACAAAAAAACAAAAAAACCAAACGATAGTTATATCACCCTGATCTGTCTTTAACTGGGTATGTCCAGTCTAATACTATGACAAACAAAAACTTAGTGTTGCACTTCAGATACAAGGAAAGGAGCATGTAAGCAAGGCTTGAGCTTAAGGAAATCTTATTACATGGTGTGCTGCCTGGCTACAGCCCGGTACTGCAGCTCCACCTCCATCACGTGATCCAGTGTGTCAGACTAGCATCTGTCACAAAACCAGAATGACAGGGTCTCTTGGAACCTTGAGAAGTCTTGGAAAAAACAAACTGTTCATCTGCTTAAGCCATTAGGGAGTCAACTTCCTATTTACCAGCCTAGTGGTGAAGTCAGTGCTTGGGAGGTGAAATAGACCATGGCAGCACAGCATGTCTTCACATGCCCAAAATGAAAGTTATACCCACAAAAGCTGCCACTGCAATTTTGAGCTTGGAGCATTCTCCAGATCTCTCATGGTTAATACTGTGGAATGTTCCAGCTGTGTATGTAGGCATGAATGTAGGATGGAAAGCCAGTCCATAATTTTCTACCCACTGTTTATAAATGCCGTATGTTCATAATGTGGGTTTTTCTTTTTCCTTCCCATTGTCTTGATATAGTCTGACTCAGATTGGGATGGGGGGTGGGGGGGGGGAATATATTTTAAATGTTATTACACCATGGGAGAAGGGTATTTTTTGTTTTATTTGTGGCTTATTTTCCAGAGTTACTTCTACAATGATGACACTTTTAACTTCAACTATGCCCAAGCCAAAGCTGCCATGGGCAATTTTAGTGAGGCTGAAGAGGTATGTATTTACTTTCTTTAAAAAAAAATAAAATTACCACATCTTCCCCTCTTTCTGTTTTTCCTCCAGTTTTCATGTTGGTTGAAAATAAGCAGGTTGAGTGGAATATCATCTTCCTTTTCTTAGAGGAACTAAAACTCTCAGTGAACACTATTCAGAAAACATTATCTTGCTGATTTTATAAGGTGAGGTATATGGGGAGTCATGCTGCTTGTGGTGCATCACAAGAGTGCTTGCAGCTATCTTTAATTGATCAAAGAATGCCCTTTTAATCAGATTTCCTATGTATTGTGTGGGATCCCAGGCAGTCTTATTGTTCAGACTAACTAGGGCATGCTGAGTAAAAGACACTGAATAGTTAAGATCTTCTAGGTGTCCCTAGAAATTTGTGTTAAAAAAAATATTTTTTATTTAAAAAAAAAAAAAAAATTTCCTCTGGGGGATGTGGGAGGAAAAGAGGAAGTGCTCGCTATCTTATTCAGCAGCATCCAGATGCAGCTGGAAGAGATTAAGTTCTACACACAGAATTTTTTGTGTCTATGTGCAGTAGAAATTTAATTACAACTAAAATATGCAAAAGCAAATAGCTATTATGAAGATGGAAGCAACATGTTCCACAAGACCAGAGAAGACAAGCCAGGGAAAAAAAAAAAACCAACCACATAGTCTAAAGTGAATCTTAAAGTTTGGATGGCTTGGGGTTTGGTTTTTTGTTTCTTTGGTTGGTTGGTTTTGGGTTTGTTTTGGTTGGTTGGTTTGGTTTTTTTTCCCCTATCTTTTAACTTTTTAACTCTTCAGGTTGCCAACAAGAGAGCCCCCTTGTTTTTTCCTCTCCTTCCTCATAATTTTCTTTTTTGTTGTTGTTGTTTTGTTGTTGTGGGGTTTTTTTGTTGTTGTTCTTCCCACTACCTTTATTTCTCACTTTAAGAAAAAAATCAAAGACTGTCAGGCAAAAAGGATATCTATTTCAGTTCACCTACCTTAATCTAGTTAGCTTAATGAAAATGCAAGTGAGTCTCTTTTAAAACCATGCTAACAGGATATGATCATTCCTGAGACTTCATAAAAATTATAACGCTATAAGTAATCTTTAGATGCAGCCAGGGAACAAAGATACACAAAGTTGTAAAATGCTGTTAATCCATGTTTTTCCTCTTAACGTTCTTACAAAGGATTCTATAAGAACTTGAGCTATGTAGCTGATGCATTTAAATAACAGAAATATGTAATTAAATTGATTAGTTTGGCATAATGTCTAAGCTTTGATTGTGATGACACTTTCATATAAAGATCACTCTTCCCTAGTGTCTCAAATGCTTGTAAAATATCTCCATATAAAGCACTTGTTATTTAAAAGCTTACCTTAATGGACATAATGAAATAAAATCTATGATGAAGTGCTATTTACATTGATAATGCTGCTTGTCAATAACTTGTGGAACTCATTGTTCCAGTGCATATATCTGCTCCTATAAAGGTATTTTGAGTTTTGCCAGTAGAATTCTAGTATAGTTACAAGTATACCAGAAGAGAGGAATAAATAGCTTTTTTTTCTGTGAGTAAAGCCAGAGTGCATTTTTAAATTATAACTTCCCCCCACGCATCCCTTTAGATGTAGAATGTAATAAACTTGTATTTGTACAGTAAGTTACAAAAGACTAATGTTTTGCCTCTGCACCTCACTGAAACCAAAATGGTTAGAAGTGGCTTATTGCTGACCTGGAATGATCTCTGACATGTATGGGGAGGAAAGGCTCATATGTATGTGAAACTTCTGGTATTTCAAGAAGATGCTAATGTAATTGCTTGCATTGCTTTTGAAACAAACACATTCCAAATAGCATTTCCCACAGGCCCAATGTTCCTTTGCGCTGTTTGTGTTGCATGGCCGCCCACTGGCACTTGTTCAGAGCAGGCTGCGCCCTCTGCACAGCCTGGTGTTTTGAAGCTGCAGAAGTCCCTTGATAATCATGGCACTGTTTGAATTCTTCACTGACCCGACACAGAGAGATGCCCCAACGCTGGACTTGCATACCCAAGCTCTTCACATGAAGCAGCTGTTTGTGTGGCTTAAGCCTTAGCTCCATGTTGAAATGAGGCAGGTCTGCCTTCAGTTTGCTTAAAAGTACATGCATGTATAATCTTTTATTTTCCTTCTTCCTGCAGGTGTTCCTTTTGATCCAGAGTGAGAAGATAAAGAATGATTTTGTTTACCTTAGCTGGCTAGCTCGCTGCTGTGAGTCACTTTACTCTCAACATTGCAGAATACAGATCCTCCTCTATTGCATCAGTCTTGGCAATCCACTTCCCTAATTGAATTTAATGTTGTAGGTGGATTCAGGACTATGAAAGTGAAAAGCTGATTGCACTAGTTACAGCGTGGGTGGTTATTGCACCTTTCATACATCTGGCTTTAGTAAGCTATTACTGCCTCAGTTCACTGCTGTTATAGTTCCGTCAATGCAGTTTTGTCCTATCCAGTGAACCTTTTTCCTCTCACTTGGCACCTCAATTGCTTGAGTGAAAATTTTCTGTCTTAAAAGACTGAGTTACAACTCTAAATGTTCAGAGTAAAACACAATAGAAGCATCCATACTGGGTCAGGCCTGACGTCTGTCTACTTCCAAGAGTAGCCAATGTCAGATATCTAGGGAAGAGAAGAATCAGGCAAGCATATGCAGTAGTTTTTCTTTCTACCATGTTACTTTTTGTGCTGTCCAAACTCCTGTACCTTTATAATGTCCAGTATGTTTTTTCTTCTAAAAAGTCTTCTATTCCTTCCTTGAACCCAGAAAACTTTTGCTATGTTTAATACCCCGTAGCAATTTTTTTGTTGTTGTTTTTCTGAACCAGTTTTTAAAACATTGCAGAGTACACCTCAGTACAGATATAGCTACAGTACCACATGCAAAATATTATGGACGTGGGCTTTTCTAATGACTCAAATCTAAGACCTCCTGGGCTAATTTTTTTCCTTACAGTACCTCAACACAAAAATGTTCTCTTATCAAACAATTTTCAGTAGTTTTACTTGGAATGTAAATATGTATGCTTTGGGACATTATGGCATATTGCAGATGCGGTCAACATCTCTAACCTGATTTTTCCAGACAGGCACATCTCAGCTATGGATGCCTATCTATGGCTCTATTTTAGGACATGCCAATTTATTTCCTTTTTCATTAAGCTGCAGTACCTGGTTGCGTTTGAGTCATTTATATGTGAATGTTTTATGTGAATTTTTTTGATGTGATAACTCCCACTGCAAAGGTAACTCATGGTTGTTCCGTAGACAGTGTTCATTCCTTTGATTTAGTGCTATAGTAGTTCTTTGACGTACGTCTGGGGATGCAGAACTCTTTGAAGGTGCTCCTTATTATACAAGAATTAGGTTTAACACTATGGTATCAGTTAAACATTTTCTAGCTCTTTCATAGGAGTTGCTATTTATTGTTGAGTGTGCCTTTTGCCATTCTGAATTCCTGCTGAAGTTTCATCAGAGTTGCTGTATTCTTCTGTGTGTGCATGTCTTAAAATTTTGATTTTTCAATCCCAAACAGCTGCTGGAATTCTTTGCAAACAACTGTTCAGTGATGAACATAGTTATCTTTTTTGTGTTGAGTATGTAAATTACTATTAGATCCATCTGGATAAAAGCTGCTGTAGAAAACACAAAACATTATAATACATTCATGTCAGAATATGATTAGGTATTGAGTCATCAACAGTTCAATGCTGAAATATTTCCAAAGGGTAAAAAGTACCAGAGATGCATCTTTTTTGGATGCTAGACAGTATTTTTTCTATTTAATATTATTTTACTATTTATAGCAAATTCTTCTTGAAGAGAAGATTAAAAAAAACCAAAATTGAATTAGCACAGTACTCCCATTTCTCTAGACAGATGAGTTGGTATTTGGAATCTAAGACCTGGCAGTTTGCTACCTGTGTATGGTATCTGGAGCTGATGAAAGAAAAATCTGATCTGATGTCTTGTTGCCTTCTAAAGAGAAGTGTCTATAAATCCTGCGATTTGGTGTTATGTGTTTATTTTTTTTATGATTGCCACCCATTCTACCTGCAGCAGATATATTGGCACAGTGGGCACAGATATAATAAGCCAAACAGTCCCTCTTTTGAAAGGGCATGAGTGGTCCATGTGTGAACAGCCAACTACTCTGAGAGTAGATGGTAAGACTTGAAAAATAAAGGTATACTTAATTTCATTTTCTTCCAGTACTTGAATGAGTCTGAAATTGTCAGTATCAACCTCAGATTCAACAGGATGTTGTATGTTCAAACACCCTGATAGAATTTCCACTAGCTGAGATGGAAGATTCATATTCTTTTATTTCTAATTGTGTATAGCAATTTAAAGTTAAAGGCCAATGAAAAGTTCTAGTCATATAGGCAAATTTAGAAACCAACACAAACATTCAAGAATTTGGAAACCTTTTTTCTAGTAGATGCATAACAACAAGTTTTGTTATGCTTGGGGGGGGCTTTCCTTGCCCCTCCATTTTTGGCTTGTTATGAATTGTGGGAATTTAATGTTTAGATTGAGGTGGGCACCAAGTATTAAAGACCATAGTTCACTGCCAATTAATTTTTTTTCTGTGTGTAAGAACACATAATCCAGAATCTCATCATCTAAATGGATTGCCACAGTTCATTGTCCTGCATAAAATAACTTCTCTAATGCTTTCCATTCTGTTCCTTAACCATACCAAAAATCATAAGAGTTGTGCTTATTGCTGTATCTGTGATATAGAACATGAGATGTTAACACCGTATTTATTCCTCTTGATGTTGGAATTCTCTGATGAATTGGCTGCTATCACTAGTGAGACAGAGGATGGGGACAAGTTGCCCTTCTCAACCTCATGCTCACAGGGTGAGGCACGCATTAAGAGAAAAATTTAGGAACACCACCTGCCATTGAGTATTGTGCATGACATAGTCTTTTCACAATCACAGCTTTTTGTTGTTATTGCAGATATTATGAATAAGAAACCACAGTTGGCCTGGAAGCTCTATCTGAAGATGGAGACCTCAGGGGATTCCTTTAACCTGTTGCAGCTCATTGCAAATGATTGCTACAAAGTGAGTCTTCTCTGTAGAATGTGCTGTGTAGCATGTTAATTCAATGATTGTGCCAACAGCCTTTTTTTTTTTTCTTTTTTTTTTTTTTTTTTTAAATGATCTCCATTGTCATCAGTAGTGAACTTTCTTTTATAACAGCAGGATTTCTAATAATGTAGATGAGTTGGTAAGGATTAGTCAGTATTTTAACCTACCGGCCTTCTTGGTAGACAACCCACTGATTAAAACATTGGTAAAGTACTGCAGACTTGAGCCATCAATAATGATAACAGCATCTTCTCCTACTGGGGATTCATTGCTGGTAGAAATGACAAAAAACTTTTTT
>JANHGN010011067.1:45333-62341 GCA_024605025.1 Megaceryle maxima
AAATAAAAGCATTGCTTCAGCAAGGAGTCTCATGCTGGTTTTTTGGGGTTTTTTTCTGAGATAGTATTGTTTTCCTTAAAGCTTGTAATGACAATGGGAGATACTCCTTTGTTAATCATAAGGAAATGGAAGGAGAATTCCCACAACTACTGTCTGCACAAAGGGGGCAAAGACGTGGTGTGTGTCTGTGTGTAATTAGGAATAAATCTACTTGGAAAAAAAATATAAGCTTAACTGCCTATAGCAAGACCCCTGATAACACCTAATAGTTCTTCTCTTGAATCTTTTCTAGAGGGGATTTTTGAAGAGCTTAGGTTAGACTAAGCCATCTAACATTTTTAGAAGTCGAGCTAGACAAGACAACATCCACTTTAGTAGGACATTTTAGAAAAAGTTAAAATATATGCTACCTTACTTGTACTAAGCTTCTGGATTGTGGTTACTTTAGTACTCTGCTGTCACACCTCCAAACTCTAGCTTATACAAAGCTATAATAGTGAAGAGATCTTGGGAAGCTGATTACAATTCTGCCTAAATTCCTGACATCTCATTCTTCAGGTGGTGTCTATACACAGCGAGGCTTAGCTCTGATTCAAGTTCTTTTGCTGTTCTTCAAAGCAGTGAAAAAAAACATGAGAGTTGCATCCACAGGATGGATGTAAAGGCATATAAAGAAAACTGAGAGGATTTTAAATGACAGTATAAGACAAAGAAAAAATAGTTGTCCTTTGCAGAGTACTGCTGTGCAAGACTTCAGTAGACAATAAGAGGATGCTGTATCCAGCATCCTCTCTGCCATCTGCAAGGGTGACTGCACAGTGTTGGGACCTAGAGGAGCAGCAGCTCAGTGACAGGAGACATGGGTGTTCTTGGGAAAAGTGTCATGGTGAGACACAGGCCATCCACTTTTCAGAATGTATTGGCCACAGCCAGTAGGTGGACCTAAGTTATTTGGGGAGCAACCAGATTAGATTTAATTTAAGTTAAGGAATATAAGGACAGACTGTAATTTTGTGATTGCGCAAATACAGTAGTTCATAGTTTTAAGAAGCAGATGTGAGAAGAGCAGAACACAGATAATAGATGTAAAGCTCATGGAGCTGGTTCAGTGGAATTTAATGTAAGTGAATACACAAGAGCTAGCAGCCATAGGCATATTAGAGGTACAGTGATCAAACGTGCTGTAATATAGGAAAGATAGTAATCTGAGTCCTATTGGAAAACCTTCCAATGATTCTCAGTTCAGCCAAGCTTTCCAAAGAGCAGCAATGTCTGTATACTTATCTGTAACATTTCTTTTTTTGCTCTTTTCCTTCATCTGAACAAAGTAGGATGTTCTCAAAAACTAATAAACACATAACTGAAAGTCAGAAAATCTACCTTGGCATCTCAAAAGCATTCTTCTAAAACTGAGCGAATTATCTCTTGCACATCTTTCAAGTATTTAATCCATTATCTAACTCTGAAAGTGTTGCTGTTCAAGCAAGTGGCTATGCCTCTGGTGTTTCCTCTAGCTGCAATTTCATAGATCATAGAATACCAAGTTGGAAGGGACCTCAAGCATCATCTAGTCCAACCTTTCAAGGTTTAAAAAAAAAAAAAAAAATATATATATAGTTTAAATGAGATGGCTCAGCACTCTGTCAAGCTGAGTCTTAAAACTGTCCAATGTAGGGGAATCCACCTCTTCCCTTTGGATGCCTAATTGTTCTCATGGTGAATTTTTTTTTTTCTGGAGTCCATTCAGAATCTTCCCAGGAGTAACCTGTACCCCTTACCCCTTGTCTTTTCTACATGACACCTTGTAAAAAGGGAGTGTCTCCATCTTCTTGGTAGCCACATGTACTAGTAGATGGTAATAAGGTCTCCCCTAAGCCTTCTCTTCTCAACGCTGAACAAACCCAGTTTTCTCAGCCTGTCTTATGGCAGGTCTTCTAGTCCTCTGATCATCCTCGTGGCCCTTTTCTGGACCCTTTTCAGCCTATCTGCATCTTTTTTTTGTATAGCAGGGACCAAAACTGAACACAGAACTCAAGGTGTGGTCTAACTAGTGCTGAGTAGAGTGGGATAATGACTTCTTTATCTCTGCTGGTGATGTTCTTGTTAACACAACCCAGTATCTTGTTGGCTTTCTTTGCTGTTGCAGCGCACACTGTTCACTCATGTTGAGCTTGTTGTCCACCAAGACCCCCAAGTCCCTTTCCACAGGGCTGCTTTCCAGCCAGGTGGATAGTAGTCTGAGCTGCCTTCCTGGTTTATGTATTCCCAGGTGCAAGACATTATACTTGTCTCTGAACTTCATAAGGATCCTCCTAGTCCACTCCTCCGGCCTGTCCAGGTCTTCTGGAAGGTGGCTCTCCCTTCTGGAGTGTCAACTTCCCCACTCATTTTGGTGTCATCTGCAAATTTCGTCAGGGTCCTCTTGATCCCAGCATCCAAATCACTTATGAAGATATTAAACAATGTTTGGCCCAGTATCGATCACTGGTTGACCCTGCTTGTGACTGGTTGTCAGTTTGAGAAAGGCCATACCCAGAGGTGGTAGTAAATAGTTCTGAGAGCCAGTTTCTCACCCACAGCACAGACCACTTGTCTAGGTCATAGTTTCTCTAGGAGGAGGCTGTGGGGACCATGTCAAAAGTCTTGGAGAATTCCCGGTAGACGATGTTGACCACTCGCCCTGCATCAACTGAGCAGGTTACTTTGTCATAGAGGGTGATCAGATTTCTCAAGCATGATTTGCCCCTGGTGAATTCATGTTGGCTTTTCCCAGTTACATGCTTTCAGCTTACTTGTAATAATCCGCAGGAAGATTTGCTTCATAACTTTCACAGGGATTGTAGTGAGGCTAATGGATCTATAATTACCGAAGTCCTCCTTGGAACCTTTCTTGTAGATGGGGGTGACATTAGCCTTCTTACAGTCTTTAGGCATGTCTCCTAGTCTCCATATGACTTCGCAAAGATACCAGCCAGCTCTCTTAATGCCCTCAGGTGGATGGCATCCAGGCCCATTGATTTGTATGGGTCAAGCTCCTGCAGTAGTCGACACCCCAACTCTTCCTTCACTGACAGCGGGTCTGTTTCTGCATCAATCACCATTTTTGTTCCCATGGCCTGGGATCCAAAAGCCAAAAAGATGGAGGTGAAGAAGTGTTGAGGACCTCAACCTTTTCAGCATTGTTGGTGACTAGTTCACCTCCCCTGTTTAATAGTGGGCCAGTATTCTCCTTCTATTTCTTCTTGTTAATTTATCTGAAGAACCCTTTCTTGAAGTTTCTGACATCTCTTGCCAATTTCAGTTCAAGCTGAGCTTTTTTTTTGCTTTCCAAACTGCATCCTTGCACACCCTGGCAATGGCCTTGTAATTTTCAACAGGTAATGTTCCATTTTCCATCTCTGGTACATTTCCCTTTTGGTTCTGAGCAGACCCAGAAGCTCACAGTTAAGACAAGGGGATCTCTTCCTCCACCTACTTCCTTTGCCTTTAGAGGGGATGAACTGATTTTGTGTATCTAGGAGTGTTCTTGAAAAACTCCCAGCATCACTAGCTCCTTTATCCTCCATAAAAGCTTCCAACAGAATCCCTTCAGGCTGAGCCCTGAGCAAGCTGAAGTTTGCTTTTCTAAAGTTTAAACCTTTGTCTTGGAACTAACCTTGAGCATGCTCAGCAGTATCCCAAACCCCACAATACTGTCATCACTGCAGCCAAGGCTGCAGATATATATATATTTATATATTATATATATAAAAACCGAGATAGAACAGAGCATGTTTTCTTTGTTTGTGAGCAGCAAGTGCAGCAGCACCACATTCTTTGTTGGCACATCTAACATATAAGGAAGGAGTCCTCTAAGCATTCCAGGAGCTTGTTGGATGACAGGTGAAGTGCTGTGTTGTTCTTCGAGCAGATGTTTGGGTAGTTAAAGTCTCCCATAAGAACCAGGTTTTGTTGACCTGAAGCTTGCTTAATTGACCAAGTATTGGCTCATTGGTCTTGTTTTCTTGGTTTGATGATAGGTAATAGATGCATACTGTAAGGTCTCCCTTGGAGACAACCCCTCTGATTTTGACTCAGTGGCATTCAAAAGGGCTTCCACAATTACCATAGGTGACTTCTATATATTTTCCATAATATAAAGTGCGACTCCTCATCCTCTTCTACCCTGCCTGTCTTTATGAAATAGCCTATAGACATCTGTCACAATCCCCAAGTAATGTTGGTTGACCCATCATGTTTCAGTTATTCCTATGATATCATAACTTTCTGACTGGGCACAGAGCTCCAGCTACTTCTGTTTGTTTCCCAGACTGCGTGCATTAGTGTGCATACACTTCAGGTGACTGGTCTTTTGATTCTCATTTAGGGAGACAGTTGAGGCACATACTGCACTACTCTGGTTGGCCTCATTTATTCCCCAATTGGTTGTGGTGGTGATGGTGGTATGGGCATTGCTGTTTTGGATCCTGAGTCCTTCAGTTTAAAGCCCACCTCACCAAGGTGGCCAGCCTGCTGCCAAAGATTCCCCTGCCTCTAAAAGAGGACAGGTGGATTCCATCCCTTCCTAGCAGTTTGTAGTCCTCATAGAAAGTCCTATTATCATAAAAGCCAAAACCCTTGCAGTGACACCAGCCATGTAGCCAGAAGTTGGTCTGCGTTATGTGGCTATTCCTGTCTGCCCCAAATCCTTGAACTGATAATATGGAAGAAAAGATAACTTGGGCACCGAGATTTGTCACTTCCTCCCCCAGGGCCTTGCAGTCTTTCTTGATTCTGCATAAGCTTGGACTTACAGCGTCATTCATGCCTACATGAAAGAGTAATAGTGGATACTAGTCAGATAGTGCTCTTAACAAGTTGTGGCACCCTCTTGGTAACATCAAGTATCTTAGCTCCAGGAAGGCAGCGTATCTCGTGTGACTCCCTATCAGGGCGGCAGCTGCATGCTTCTGTGCCCTTTAACAGGGAGTCTCCCACTACAAGCACATGTCATTTCTTTCTGTGATATCTGCTCTGTGCTGTTGGTTCAGTTACACCTTGTGGGTCTGCTCATGGGTGTTTACTGTTGTTAAAACTTCAAATCTGTTTTTAGTTGAGATGCTGAAGGGTGGAAACTGTGGTGGAGATGTGTGTTTGTGGGACACCAGCATCCAGGATGCTTCATCCTCAGCATTGTCTATTGTTGGAACTTGGTTATGAAGCCACATGTCAATCTCTGCCTCTGCTCCTCTAATGCTGCACAGCCTAGTTATTGTTTCCTGTAACTCAGCCACCTGATGTAACAGGTCATCCACCCGTACACACCTTGTGAAAGCAAGTTAATGATCAGACTTTAGGTAAAATCTCTCTTTAGAACATTTTAAGACTCACTTAAATCAGTTAATTAGTTTGCCTGAATTCTTCTCAGAACCTCATTGTACTCTAGAGGACAAACAGCTCCATGCTTTTGATTTATCTAGAGCTCTTAAATCTGCACTTACAGGGCTAAATTTTTCAGTCTAATTATGTGTCTACCTATGGCCATAAATGTCTGCTCCAAAGACCAAGGAGTTTTATTAAAAAAAATATATTGCTGTAGTGTTATAAGTTGTCTTTCTACACTACCAGCTGTTTGTACCTCTTCCACTAAATGGCAAGGCCTATGTTCTTTGAGTTTATGTAGCATTTTCCAGTTGTTTCTGAAACGTTATATTATATTGGAGGTCTACAGACAGCACCATAGCTGTAACATAAGAAGGCAGTCACACTAGGCTTCACTCAACAGAATGCTGAATGAACACCGATGGAGCAAGGTCAGCAGTGTCCTGAGATTAGGTGTAGCTGAATGCCCCATTGCTATGCTGATTGGTGCTCAGTGAGGAAGCTGGGATGCAGGACTCTTGGCTAATTTGTTGATGCTTTTCATGCAATAGACCATCTTAACCCTAAAAGGAACAGCATGTGATTTGGGTGAAGCATTTCCTGCTTTTACATCAGATAGAAGGAAGACATTAAACCGATGACTGCTTAATGAAACTAGATCTGACACTAGCTTGGAGACGTCAGTAATTTTTTTCTTTTTAGCCGACACATCTGATGCTGTTTATACTCACTATCTTAATTCCCATTCAGTTAAGTGTTTGCCAGTCACTTGTGTTAAAATCACCATTTATGTGAAGAAAAGGGAATTATTACTCTTTCTGTAATACCTCTGTTTCTCTGACAAACTTTTCCAAACATACGTCCCACAGCCTATCCTTTTTTCTCAGCAGATACAGGCTTCCAGCCCCCAAAGGATAGGAGGCTGTGCTCAGTCTGCCTTCTGTGCTCTCTCGTGGGAAGTTGCTAGCCACAAACAACAGTGCTGTTCAGGCTTGCCCAAGTGAAGAACACTCACAGTCATAGATAAGGTCCGCATGAGTTATGCTGAATTCCAAAGCCACAGTTACTGTGGTCACTCATTTTGCATTAACTGTTGCCAAGCTGTTATGACTTCTTGTTCCCATTGACAAGTAGAGAACCTAAGGTGGACAAGATAGGGTACACAGTGGATTTTCCTAAGATCGGGAGAATTTTGGATTATAGAGTCACTGAATCTTACTTTGTACTGTATTGTAACAGTGAATAAAAATAATTAGCTCTAAATTTAATCCAAAAGACATCCAAACATGTCTCTGTGACCATCTCCACCTAAGGAAAAGTGGTTCTGTTTTCAAATGTTTGAACTAGTTAGAAGTTGATATTCTATCAAGGAGTTTGGTATAGTCAGGATGACACTAGATAGGGGACCTGATAAAAAAAAAAGTAGTTCTGTAAGCTAGTGTTATCTATATATGATCAAAACAACAGTGCTGATCATTGCCAACTAATAAAGTTCACAGTGCAGTTAATCTGTAATCTGTTCAAAGAGACCACTAATGTTTTAATACCTCTTGTTTCCCTACCTAGAACTAAAACATGCCTGTTCTGTGTCATTGCTGCCTGCAGGAAAACTGGAAAATGCACACTGCTTCTATGACTTGATGCTGATTTTAGAAAACAGCTCAAAATTTTAATCCACTTCTGAAAGACAATCATAGTCAGGAATAACGTTTCACTTTCTGTGCAGATGCGTCAGTTTTACTATTCAGCCAAAGCATTTGAAGTTCTGGAGAGGCTGGACAGTAATCCTGAGTACTGGGAAGGCAAGAGAGGCGCTTGTGTGGGCGTCTTTCAATTGATCATAGCTGGCCGAGAAGCAAAGTGAGTATTCTGTGTTGTATCTGAATTTATTTCACTCTTTTTGTATTTCCAGTGAGCCATAAACCAGAATTGTGATCTTAGCATTAGGACTACGTATCCTCTTCCAATTCTTTATTGACCTTTCAGAGAATAGATACTGGTCAGTGTCAATCAATTTGAAATGTACCTTCCACATCAACTGTTATAGAATATATGGTGAAGAATAATTTATCAGTGGATGCTATGAAGTGTAGGAAGCTAAAATACGTTAGTCGCTATACTAGGAAGAGCTAAATTATAAATGTAGTATGTTCATGAACTGAGGGAAAATAACCGAATTTACTGTTGATGGCATAAAAACAAAACTCGGGAAACGTTTACTCAACACTGTAAGAAGAATATGATTTCTCTAAACAATGAGTAGATGCAACTGTGTTGTCACTTAAATTTGCTTTCTGAGGACACTGTCCATGTCAGAAAAATGCGTTTACTTGATGAAAGCTCAAAGGAAATTATCTGTGTTACTGCTACTTGCGGTTTTGGCCCATTTCACGGGATGGGAAAATGAGAGAGTAGTGAGGCTGTATCTAAAACTGTTCCCTCATGAATATTCTGCTGTGATGCCAGATGGGCATTACTCCTTGGCCAAATTTGCCATTTCTTACGTGACTGGTAGGTATTATGTTGGCTTCTACACCTTCCTTGTATTCCCTTCTCTGATGGAATAATCTCATTAACCACTGCATCCTTCAGGTGTCCTTTCAACAATTACTGCAGTAGATGCAGTAAAATACACATAGCTTGCCCATTTTTCAAGATGCATACAAATTCTTGCTGTAAAATATCTGGCAAACTGCAGCTTCATACTGGTTTATCCTCTTGGTAATGTTTATTTCCACGTTGTTTGTATTTATGTGTAAGGTGCTTTGGCAGCATTAAGCTAGATGTTGGCATACTGAAGACTAGCAAGTAGCATTAGAGATGAAAAAAAAAGAAGTGTTTGCTTTGTTCTGGGGAACTATTTTGGAAGAGTAAGGATTTATGTATAAATACACCACATGTGCACACACTAAACTCCAAAATATTTTTTGCTGACTTTTAAATTTTTTTTTTTTTTTACTTTTAATTTCTCTCCTTGTTGCAATTGTATACAAAACCTTTTTGTCCCCTGGGATCTCCTATCTACTGTGCATTTTTCCCTATTCCTGCTTTGTAGATGAAGGGATCTCTCTGTCTAGGAACCATGTTTTGCACAATAGCTTGGGTGTCGGTAGTTGTATATTGTATCATTTGGGTCTTACACTCATTTAAATCTTTGCTTTTCACCTTTGTAGAGAGACTCTAGGGGAAGTACTGCATCTTCTGAAGAGCCCTGGTAATTCTCAGGTAGAATACATTGTCCGCATCATGAAAAAGTGGGCCAAGGACAACAGAGTCCCTGTTTAAGTTGCTGCCACAAAATGAACCAGGTGTGTTACTATTGTGTATGTGGCTGTAAGATGTGGGTCTTGCTTTCTCCTGTGCATTCTGGATATTTCCCTCCTTGCAGGACTTCAGTTGACACAACTGAGCAACAGCATAGTGTAGTAAGATTGCAAAACGTTCAGCAAGTTTTTGGGTTTGGTTTTTTTGGGGGGTTGTTTGTTTGTTTGTTTGTTTTTATTCAAGCATTATTATTACTTTTTCTGTTGCACCACCCTCTGTTCCTCATTCAAAGTTTGTTTTTTACTAGTAATTCCAACCCTCAGATGTTCCCCGGATTTCTCCATACAAGTCACTGGACTGTTTTGTGGGGATTTTTTGAGCAAGCCTTCTGGCTTCTGGAGAAGAATCATTTGTTAAATGACTGATACAAATCTACACCAGTAAGTGATGGAACATGGCAAGAAGAGAGGATGATGGGGACAACCGAAAGCCAGTACTAGGATATCAGATAATACATAAAGACTTCTGTATATTACTTGTCAAGGGTAAAACACAAACCGTATTCTGATCACAGGCCCTTCCTAGATAAATTTCAGTAACTAATACCTTCCTTTCTTACTTTTGTCTATAAGGATTGTTTTTTCTCTTACCATTATTTCTGAAGATGAGGATTAATCAACCCAAAATGCCAAGCTTCAGAGTGGCTTATTTGCTTTCTAGGTTGGTAACAAAACACATCTTTTTCAGAGCGTGGAGATTTGACTGTTGCTCAATCTTGCTTTCAGGTTTGAGACTCAAAATATTTATTTATGTAAATATAATTAATGCAAGTAATCCGATTAGTTTAGCAATCTGATGGATAAAAGAACTGGGTATTTTGAAACATTTTCTTCAGCATTTACCACCTTCATTAGCAATATATTTATTATACTTTTGGATTTATTATATTCTCCTGGTTTTTAAGGAAAACAGTTCAGGGAATACATAATTCTAAAAGAAGGCAACAGTTGTAACATCGAAATGTATCATAGATTTTGTAGTGAAAAACATTTGTATATTATTTCTAAAAGGCAAATTTACATTTTAAAAAAATTACCTTGTAAGTATTTTATATCTTTGGGGGGGAACTCAGAATACTGTATTCTCTACTGTCTGTGCTTTGATTAAAGCTCTTGATTGAATCTTCAGTTGAATGCCTTGTTGGTCTTTGTTGCTTCATGCTGCAGAAATTGAAATAGTACATTCATTTTGCTGTGGAAGAGGGTAGATTTGTGACTGGTCGTTAAATGAGTGTTCAGTAATCAGTCAAAGGCAAGCCAATAGCCTTGGTCCTGATTTTATGGTAGCTTGCTGCAATAAGCAGGCAGGGTGTATATGGAATATATAGACCTTTCTGCCATATAACATGTCAGTATTTTTACTGCTTTAAGCAAAAACTTTGGGTATCATCATTCAGGTATTTAGAAGTACACTGACAGTTGTGGATGGTTGCATTTACATCTAGAAAACTGATCCATCATAAGGGCACTTCACCAAGAGCAATGTCACACTCATTCAAAAGAGGTGTGAAAGGAGCAACATTTTCACTGAAAGTAGTTAAACTAATTTCACTTGTAAAAGGTATTTTTCTTTCCCCTCACGGTTTGCAAGTAGATTGGGAAAACAATTATGAGTCTTGGTACAAAGCTTCAAAAAAATCATGTTGGTGGTTTTGTAGCAGATGTTAAATGCATCTAATTACTCCCTTTATTGAAGCTTAACCTGTAGGAGAACTGAAGAGCATCCAAATCCATTGCAGACCGTTTTCCATGTTGGTTGAATCCTCTGAAGTAAGTGTAATGGCATTGCAGCATAAGGGCTTGGGGACAAATTTTAAATTTTCTGTCTGTGACCAGTGGAGAAGTTTTTGAAAACTTCACCTTTATTCACTGTAGACACAAAGTCATATCTGATATGCTAAATAACGTGGGGGTTAGCACAGTGCATTTTACTGAGTGGTAGTAAAGCTTTTGTCATTTAAGACATAAAGAACAGGGGACTGCAGGGCTTTGCCTTGAGCTGTAATGAAATAAAAGATATATTACATATTGTTCTGGCATTTAAGGTCTTGGTAGTGGAACAGGTATGTAGGTACTATTAAAATGGAGAACAAGAAAAGTGATGAAATATTGGTGTTTATTTTGCCTTAGAAATACATTCTAAGAACATCTTTGGTTGATTAATTTGAGATCATATTCAAAGAACAGAGGCATGGAGTTGCCTTAGCTGATACATAAAGGGAAGTTAAATTTCTAAAGCTGCTTCTCAGGTAGAGTTAGAAAAAAATATCCCCGCCCATTTCCATATTTCCCTGAACTGTGGAAATTTATAGACTCCGTGTACTCTAAATAGGACAGCTAGGAGTGAAAGTAGATGTAGAAAAAAACAGCAGAAGTGACCTATACAGAACAAGCAGGCAGTGAAGAATGTATGTGCAGAGACAGGGAAGCAGGTAAGTTTATTGGATCAGGAGTAAATGAATATAAAATTGAAACAGTGGCATTTCAGATAATGTAGTGAAAGTGAGACTGAGGGAGAAAGAAATTGCTGCATCATCAGAATTTCAAGGAAGAGTATGGAAAATACAGTTACTGCTTATACTCTGAGTAAGCATCTGATTCTGGAAAATAAGCTATAGAGAATGCACAGAAGGTACTGTGCTGGCAATCATATCAATAGTGACTGGTAGAGAAAGCCAGACCTGAAACAGCATGTTACTGCTTTCAGCTGGGCACTGACTCATTCCTGATAGATAAGAAAGATGACCTTTAATTAAACTTTGTAATACCTGAACAACATTTATGCCAATAACATCTAAGTGAATTACATTGTAAGGGAGGACATTGATCCTGTCTGTTACTACAAGTGACTTCCAGGATAACACCTGTTTTGGCCAGCATCTGAACTGATCCATTATAGCAGCAACGCTCTTAGATTAATTCTGGAATCCAGCATGTAACTTGTAAGTATAGTAACAACTGGAGCCAAGTAATGAACTAAACTGGAGGTGGCAAGTTCATTGTGAAGGAAAAGTCATCTCGTGTTCCAACTCTGTGGACCATAGCAGGTATTTTGGTTCATCCGGTTCCCTCAGCTTGAAGGTTGTTCATAGATCTTCCTAAGAAAGTTATATAAGGTTGAATAAGGAGAACTTGGCCATTAGCTAGTAAGACACAAACAATTACATATGTAACTGTTGCTACATGTAGTTTCACTATATGGGACCTATCCATACATCGAGGAATACATCTGAGTTTTGCCCACTGGTTTACTCTTTAACCAAATTTTCCATGTATTATCTCCAGAAGTAATTTCCAGACATCCCTCTCCCCATTTTATCTATTCATATGATCTCTGATAAAGTAGCTAATTGCATGAAAAGTGTCACCAGTAACCATTAAAATCAAGTCATAAATTAACTACTAGATAATCTGACCTGACCCTGCATAGTGCAAGATGGTAGATTTCATCAGCCAATCTTTGTGTTGAATCCAATAACTAACTTGGCTTCCCATAAGAATATTTGCCAGAAAAACTGAAGAGTCTTCATTTTAGTGTGTATAATGAAAAATCCATAGTTGTATCTGCAATTTGTTCAGATTAAATCACCTTTTCTTTACTAGAAATTGCACTTTAATTCTAAATTCAGCTTGTTTGGCCTTGTTTTCTAAGGTTTTTTCAAGGTTTGTCTTTGCTGTTAGTCATTAAAGCCTACAATTCTCTGGTTTATTATTTTGGTGTCTGTATTAAAGACAGCATCCCTTGTAACAATATTTTCCAGGCTGGAAAACTGGCAATCAGTTTGTCAATGGATTTTATTTTTTAAACATGGCCATGTATCACTAGGCATAATTTATCACCCTATGTGACATTGGGATATGTTCCTCCATAGTGCTGCTTACTATTCTCCTACATGTGTACTTAAAAGACTGCATTCACCCTTTTTGCCATATTATCACAGGGGGTGTTTGCATTAAATTGCTTCTCAGCTCTGACAGTATCTGGGGTTTTTGCAGAACTGGTATTTTCTAGGATACAGTCTACCCTTGGGAAGAGACAGCTTACCTTTAGCTTTACAAAAAAAAAAAAAAAAAAAAAAAAAAAAAATTGTTTGAATGGGCTCTGTTTTCCAGCTTATGCAGATGTGTGACTATCATATCCTCACTAATTACTAGCCTGATTCTCTGCAACCTTTTATTGGTGCTATTTTACATCTACATCTGGATCACCAAGGAATGTGTTGGATCCTACATCCTTTCAGGACTTTACCAAAGTAAACCCACAAAATATTCTGTTAATGATGATTGACGGCTACTTTTCATCACTTGTCAATCTCAACTTGTTTAATGCATACCTTATGAATACTGTACCTTATTTATGCTATTCTTTCAGGTATATGACATTAGAAATGTATGTATTGCATTTGTGTAACTGCAATATTGTTGTAGTCAGCTAAACTTGTAAAAAATCCATGTCATGGGAGCTAACACTTCCCATTCATTCTTTTTTAGATGAGCCTTACAGCATCCCAGAAAGATTGATGGAGTCCAGTTGCTCAAGGCTGCTTGCAGAATTTGAAACAACTTTTTTTTGCCCTGTAATCACATTTAGAAGACCCATGCCAAGGACTTACATTTTGACTTTGTAGAGCTTAAACTTCCATTTAGAACAAATAAAGCAGGCATTTCACATCTCTGGGCAAGGGACTGTGCCCAAATTCCTTACAGGTCTTACTTAGATGCTAATGTAATTCATCAATTATTTATAGATTTAAAAATAAAAATATATATTTAGTAAGAACTGTGACTTTTGAGGGGACATGGTTTATTCTTCAAATAAAAAGAGAACTATTTCAGTTCATACTTACACATTGTATTGTGCTTCACTGCTCCACATTATATTATTTTTAGTAATCCTTTATGAGAATTTAAAATAATGAATGCAGTAAAATAAGTAATGGTCTTCAAAATGTTTTTAGAAGTAGATCTTCGAGAACCTGGGATTTAAGTTATTTTGACAGAAAATATGCTGTGGGACAGTTTGTAGCAGTTCTCAGATACAGCTAAATCTAACTTTAAAGTAGGATACTACCTATACTGTTGTCTCTGAATTGTATTTTCATAGACGTAGGAATTGCACTGCTCTTCTGAAGTCCTCAAGCCACACTTTAAGATGGCCCTTAACTAGGGAAGAGTGACAAGCCTCAGACTCCACCATCTGTTCCTTGATCACTGTAAGCAACTTCCATGTGGTCAGTTTTGTGAAAAAACACACACAGCAATGCAGAATTCTACAATATACAATGCCATAAAATTTTAAGAATACATGTAATAATTCTGAGATGCTTCATCACATAGAAAAGAACAATGCTTCAGTTCTTACACTGTGTATTGTAACAGCTATAATCTTCTTTCAATGATTTTGTCCTTCTTAAGCATAATGGGATCATTATGCTCATCTACTCTGGAGCTACTGATTTTTTTTTTTCTTGCCTTATATCAGTGGATGAGGCCATTATATGAGTAGCCATTATGTGACAGAACACAATGTCTTACTTTGCAGAGCTGGTGAATTAATTAGTATCACTTGAAGTAAATGTTTCTTTTTACTATCAATCCATGTGTGATAGCTGTGTCTGAGAAAACTTCAGAAAAAATAAGTTACAGAAAGTGATAAACCAATTCTTAAACTGCCTGGTATATTCCCAGTAGTGATGATTATCATAATATTGGTATTCTCCAAGTTGAATCTTACTTTTGCCTGATTTATTCATGATGCCACATGTGCTGAACTCAGTCATCACTGAATAAACTGGGACGTTATTTATTTATGTGAAACAGTGGTGGGTTTCCCCAACATTTAAAGGCAGAAGAGCTATTTTCAGGTCATGGCAAAGTAATATCTGAGGCAAGCTTTACCTAACTTCCCATTCAGTTAGCTAGTTACTCCCAAACAGGTTCTATCACTGTGTATGCTTTTTGTTTCTGCGCATTTCTGCACCTGCTGAGTGTCTTCCCTTCCTATCTACCCACTAATATGACTGGCCTTACAGGACTACCAAAAACAACTGCCAAAGTACTACCATTTTCCATGTATCTCTTCCTCCCCTCACCTGGCCTCTGAGCATTACTTTCCTTGCTTTTCTTTCCAGGCATTCAAGGCAAGATGCGTTCAGATTTGTAAAATATGCAAAGTCCTATGGAGGGCTAGAAATCAGCACGACACTTAATAACTCAATCTCTTAGAACTGTGAGGAAGTATTCAGGTAAGTACCCAATATGAGTTACATCTGACTGCACAATTACTTATCAGTGTAAGGGGAATTTTTTTTAAGACCAAGAAAATTACATATGAAATAGCTATACAGAAAAGATAGCTTGTGTTCACAAGCATTTCTGATATGTAGCATCCACTCTACTTATAAAATCGTTACTGGTATTGCTGCTATTCTGCACCTGTTTTAATATGCTCAAAAATTTTTTTAATTTCTTATGTCTTCCCAAAATACAACTTGAGGTAGTAAGAGAATGCTTTAATAGAATTCCATTTGTCTATTTAGTTTATTCATGTATGAAAAATCAGTTTTCATAAGTAATTTTTCAGATGCTATTTTTAATGCTGTGGCAATTCAAAAGCAGCTTTGTGTTGAATCTGCAATCTCGGTATGTAGTTAAATCTTGGTGATGAATATGTGCTTTGCTTTTTGAAGGCAATGTGGCTTTGAAATAAAATCATGGAAGTATGAAAATGCTGAACTGCACGTGCAAAGTATGCTTCTGACTATTCCGATTGAAAGCTTGTATGAATGTTAAAAATGTGGTAATTTGTTTATGCAATCACCCTTGGCTCTCTGTGATAACGTGCACTTATTTAAATGTAGAACTTTTATATAAGTAAAAGCAGTTTCCCAAGTGCTGAGAGGTGTTGGAAAAAAAAAAAAAAAAGGTTGGGAAATTGGAGCTTTTGTAAAATCAGTCTGAAAGTTGAAGGAGGAATTAGAGAAAAAATAATAGAAAATTTCTCCAGGGTAACAGCCATATAAGTATATGTTATGTTGTATATCTTATGATTCCTAGAAGGTTGCTTTGCAATCTACACATGTATTATCTATCATTCACCTTTTTGGGAGGGTGAGTATTGCTTGACAGTTGATTCTGTTACTCATATATTACAGTATTTCATACATTAAATAAATGTATTATAATTATAAAAATATTTTTTATTTAGCTAAAAAAAAATATCTATCCCCATGGCAAGAGACCGAGGCTAGTCTGGCCTGCAGTCTGACTGGCTCAGTTTTCATGGGCACTGTTTGTCTTGTCCTAGGTCAGCACTCACAAGAGAAACTCTCAGCAAGAGAAAATGTATGGCACATTAGCTTTTTATTGCTAAGAATTACTTCCAGGCTGTTTTACCTCATTAAACAGCATTACTACTGATTTTAGTGTAGGAATTGCCATTCAAACCAAGAATTCCCTACACGGCCAGTTCTTCTTATTCCTGTTAAGAGTGGGTGGGGTAGCGACATGAAATTGTGACTCATATATTCTGGTGTGCTTTTAATTACTATTGGAAGAATAAAACCAGCAGACAGCAATACAGAGATAAGACAATAACCTGGCTCCAGAGTTTCAGACAGGCTGGTAATCTTCAGCTGCCTCCAGGGGTGCTGGCTTGATGGAACAGGCTTTTCATCGAAGATAAGCATCCCGCGCTGCAAGTATAGTTAAAGAAATGGTGCAAATGAGGAAAAAAGGACAACTCCCCAGAGCACTTAATCCCTCTTAATCTCTGTAAATATCTAGGTGCTTTTACACTGCCGAAAGAGCAGGTGTGAATGAATCATAAAAGAGCTACCATTAAGGAAATCTACTTTCCAAAGGCAGCTCCTCTTCATTTTTAAAGTCAGCTTAAGTACGGTTTAAGTGACAATGTTAGACACAATCAACAGGTGACAGGCAGATGCTTCTCAGTTCGTTTCTTCACAAGTTCATTGAATTTCTACCCCTTTCCATACATCTTTATTTTTAATGATAAAAGCTTTTTTTTTTTTCTTTATTACTGAGTACTCCTCTGCAAAATCTCTTCTGTTTATTTCTGACATATTCCTTCTTGCTACTCTTTATATCTACAAGAGAATTTCAGGATTTTAGCTAAAAGCTCATTTAATCTTTGGTAATTTGGTGGGTTTCATTTTCTTGTGACTACTTAGAAGGTTTGTGGTTTTGTGTTTTTTTTTTTTTTTTGTGGTGTTTTTTTGTTGGTGGTGATGGGTTTGTGTTTGAGGTTGTTTTGTTTTAGGGTTTTTGGGTTTTGTGGTTTTTTTTGGTTTGGGTTTGGTTGG